>QLSR01001468.1:0-21116 GCA_031780015.1 Citrullus colocynthis
TTGATAATTGACATATGAAACAAACATAAGAAAATTGTTAGAATGCTATGATAAAATGGTTTTTTTAATTAAGAAATAATAACCAATAAAATATAAACCAAGTTTTTTTTTTTGGATATGTTATCTAATAAAAATATTTTCTTTTAATACACTAAATAAATAATAATTACAAACTAAAACTAAATAGAAAATTTTAATTTTATCCAAAACTAAATGTAACAAAAGGATGAATTAATATGATTATTATTAGAAAAAAACAATAGTTATAGTAATTGAGAGAGATAATAAATATTGTAAAATAACTGTCAAAGTATAATTCAACTGACATGTAATATATTTTAGCAATCAGTCAATAGTAACTTATAAGGGAAGAATGTGGTGGAAGTTGACTCAGGAGATGGATAAAGTAAAAGCTTTTATAAAGGTATAAATTCTCAGATTGAAGGTGTTGTTAGCGTTTTGAAGTGGGAGTATGAAGTTTTGTTCATTGGATATGAAGGAGAGTTACATTATATTTTCAAATTCCTTGAATCAATTAAGCATCTCAATCAAAATTGTAACTTGTAGTGTTTCGCTACAACAGTCATGGAAATTGGTTGTGATATATTCTCATATTGGATTTTATACTTACATGCGTATTACAATACGTGAGGTTGAAAAATTTGAACTTTTGACCTCTTAATTCAAGACATAAGTCTAAACTAATTGAGTTCTATTCATGTTGATGATTTAATGATATTAGATTAATTTACAAATTTAGATATTGGACTTTGAGGTTAGAATTTGTTTGATTTTTTAATTTTTAAAATTACACATTTAGTCCATAATTTTTTTTTTTTAAAATTTACGAATCTATTAGTATTGTACAAAATTGCAAGTTTAAAGCTCCTTTATATATAATATTGAAATTTATATTTAGGGAAAACTACATTTTGTCCCTCAATTTTCAAGAATAGGTGCATTTGGTCTTTCAATTTTTTATTTGGCCATTTTAGTCCCTTATTTTAAAGAATAGGTTTAAAATGTCCCTCCTTCTATTTTTTACAGTAATTAAATATTTTTAAAAGAAATTTTAAATTAAAATTTAAAAAAATATATTTTTTTCTCTCTTACTTAGAAATTTGCCATTTCTAACCTAAAAAGTTTTGTAGAAGAAAAAACTAACATTTATTTTAAAAATTTATTTTTCTAACCTCTTCTTAACTTTTTCAAATTTTGGGTGGAGGGCCTCATATAATGAAAATATCATTTTGTTAATCATTCAAACGCCTTTAATTTCACTTTTACCTAACATAATATTTCATTCCCAAATGGACTTCCCGGTAAGATTTAGAACATTTTCTGAACCATTTTCCCCATACGGGTTGGTTCCAAATCTTATGGAAAATGAGTTTTACTGTAAGTTTTAAAAACTTTTTTGTTTTAAATCTAAAAAATAAAAATGGTAATTAAAAAAAAAAAACTTATAAATTACATGAAAAAAAATTGAGTAAGATTTGGAACCATTTTCCTAGATTTGGTTCCAATTTAAACTAATTAGCTTAATTTAAGTTTAAAAAGGAAAAAAAACATACTAGAAGATTTTACGAAAATCTTTACGAAAAACTTTACAGAAATCTTCTAATAGGCTAGTTTATTTCTTGTATTTTTTTTATTTTTATTTTTTAATTTCATACTAAAAAATCTAAATAGCTAACTTAAATTTAAGTGATAAAAAATTGAAATTAATTTAAGTTTAAAAAAGAAAAGAAAAAAAGCCTACTGGAAGATTTCCCGTAAGCAACTTTACTAGAAATCTTCCAGTAGGCTTTTTTTATTTTATATATATATATATATACTAAAAATTCTAACTAACTAACTTAAATTTATGTGATAAAAAAATTAGAATTAACTTAAGTTTAAAAAGAAAAGAAAAAACAAAAACCTATTGGAAGATTTGCTTACAAGAAATCTAACTGACTAACTTAAATTTGGGTGATAAAAAGGTCGAAATTAATTTATGTTTAAAAAGTGAAAAAAAAAATTATTGAAAGATTTTCCGTAAGCAACTATTCGACAAGATTTCCAAAGAAATTTAGTTCGTGAAATTTGAACTTCGTATTTGTATTAATTTCAATATCTGTGGCTACAATCTCTAGTATTTCATCTCTTGATTCTTTCTTTAAAAAAAAAAATAATACAAGCAACTTGAGTCTTCCAAATATTCTTTGAGCTTCAACTTCAAAGTCTTCAACTTCAGAGTTTTCGATCTTCAGGTCTTTAGAACTTCAGAATATTCTTTGAGCCTTCGACTTCAAAGTCTTCAACTTTATAGTCTTCGATCTTCAGGTCTTTAGAACTCCGATGCTTGAGAACCTCGATCTTCAGTTCTTTTGAATTTTAGGACTTCAATCCTTAGAGCTTGTGAGCTTGGGAGCCTTGGTCTTGAGATCTTGAGAGCTTTAGGCTTCAATTCTTCAGAACTTAAATTTCCAGAGCTTTGATGCATAAATTTCGTGTTACCACAAGTGTACGGGTCAAGTTATTAAATAAGACTGTTAAGTTTCGAATATCATTCCACTGAGGATCCAATTGTGAAGGTTTAAATTACTTAGCTATTCTAGAATTGAATCAATTTTATTTGAGGATTCGTCTTCAAGTTGTGATTTAAAAAAAGGTAATAAGAAAAGCAAGTAAATTTGGAATACAAGGGTCAAAGAGAGTTCTAGGGTATTGAATTCTTGTTTAATTCATTATGCAACATTCTAGGGTTCATGGATTTTATTGCAATACATATGCTTAAGTCTAGAAACATAAATCCGAGTTATTTTCTATAAAAAACAACATTTTCTCATGCAACCTAATTGATTACTAACATCTTGAAACCGATATAAGTTACATGGCATTAGGAGTAGTCTTTAGCAACTTTCATTGTCAACCTAACTATTCGCATGATAGATTAACAACAATTCATTATTATAGATCTAATTAGGCATACAATTACTTCAATCATACATCTAATATGCATGGATGGCCAATCAACAAGAATTAAGCACAATAACAATGAAAAACATATTCATTACAACAAAACCATGAAAAGTCTACAATATTAACATAACTTCATAAACCATTCATTAATACCCTAAAACTAAAGAGTCTAGCCACTCATAACTTCAGACAAAATGTTCAAAACTAATTTCAACATAGAAAGAGTGTAAAGAAAGGAAAACTCTACTGTAAGAAGCTCTTGATTGAGGAGGAACCGCCAAGATATCCTTAATCTTCATGTCGGGAACTCGAACAACAATAAACTCTCTCTCAAACTCTTTTCTCTCTTCCTTGCAGCCAACTCACTATTTGAGGCTCTGTATTGTGTTGTTCTCCATGTCTAGGGATGTTGGAAACCCTTCAAATTATAGAATTGGCCGCCTAAATTTCTTTCCAAAATTGTAGATTTTTCAAATAAGGAAAGTTGACGTCGTTGCGCTGACCAACATTAAAAGGTGGCACCATTGCGCTGTGTGTCATTGATTCCTACCCTTAGCGCCAAGCCGCAACGCCGTGCCAGCGCTACTGCGCTTGCTTGACTGACTGTTTCGGAAAAATGCGCCGTGGTAGCGCCGAGCAGGAGACACACCACTGCCCTGTTTTTGGAAATTTTGTAATTCTCTTCTCTTTTTCACTTGATTTGCGCTCGGTTTGGTTCTTTTGGCTTTCGATTTTTGTTTTCTTTATATTGCCCTGAAAACCACTAACAAACAAGTGAAATCTAATAGAAATTCTGTTAATTTAAGAGAATAAAAAAGCACTTTTCAAGTGCTTTTCACCACCCTGAACTTAGAGATTTGCTAGTCTCGAGCAAAGAGTAGAATCAAACATAGGGAATTTAAACGAAAAGTGTGCTAAAAACTCATGTCTCAGAGAATGGCATTTAAGAGCTTAAGTAGAAACATGCAAGTATATCTATGTTGGTATAAACATTTAAGGCAAATCTTGCTATCTCCCAAGTGTGTGTGTGCAAGCCTTCTTTAATTCAAAATGCTAAAACTCAAATTGGGACTTAAGAAAGCTTTCTTAGTTTTCCCCCTACTCTAGCTCATGTACCAATTTTCAAACATTCACACATTTCAAGCGAGTAACACGTCCATTAAGCTGCCATTCAATCACATTTTTCATGGGCCCTAAACTTGCATTCTTTTACTTAGGTGTACTAGCTTTCACACATTCACTGTAGGGACTCATACCTAGTCTGTAACGACCTGACCCTTTTGTAACTAACACGTCGCTACGTCATGCATGACCATTTAGTGAATGCGTTAGAAACTAAGAGACACGATGTCACACACTTTAGATAAACTCGGTCAAATTTATAAAATGGCTGAACTTCTGATAGTTTATTAAATCAAACATAGAGGAGAAAAAAACGCTTTAGCGGGGTACCCCTTAAACAGCTAGGCAAAACCTCAAGAAAAGAAAACTGACATGACAATATCAAATCAATTAAGCAAACGGTCCAATGAATGCAAATACTGCTACCCTACAAGTCCAATACGCTATACCTTACGCTAAGGTGCGGAAGCAAAAGCAATGATCCCATGGTACGATCACGGATTTCCTTGGCCATACGCTTGACCACCATGCTCTTTACTTGGGAGAAAAACATAGAAAAGGGTGAGTAGTCATACTCAGTAATAGACCCACTACTGGGCGTAGCTGTTATCCTTTTTGTCGTGTGCGCCCGTGTACCCGGCATAGGCATAAGCGTAAGCATAAGCATAGGAAGCGACCCGAGGGTCGCAGTGATCACATTTGTAACATGGACATAAGTGGTGATCCCAAGGGACACCCATCGTAGCACAGTACATAAGGGGTACGAGGCACGACAAGTAGGACAACCTGCAGTAATATGTCATAGCATAGCTAGTTCATCATAGAGATTCACAATTTCACAGGCACATAAGCATAAGCACATCGCATACAAGCTACAAGACTTGGCATACCGAAACAGTCTAAGCAATAAACAATCGAGGCAATAGTTACATAGCGACATTCAATAATCAGTAACACAATTAGGCATTAGGCGTCACTAAAGCCTGGTAGTAAGTCCTTTACCTGCGAGAGCGAGATCGCGAGACTGCTTGTGCAAAGTTGTGACTTCCCTACACTGTGGCAATGTGCTATGAAGGTTATGATGATGCATCGCGGAGAAGGCTGAGGCGATGCAACGATGAACTGTGATGATGCAGCGCAATGAGGGCTGAGGCGACACGGCGATGAAAACTATGATGATGCGGCGCAATGAGAGCTGTGACGATGCGGCGCAATGAGGGCTGAGACGTTGCGACGCGAGGACTATGATGATGCGGCAATGAGGACTGATTATACGACACGATGGAAGCTGCGATGATGCGGCAAGGACTGATGATGCGGCACAATGGAAGCTGGGATGATGCGGCGAGGACTATGATGATGTGACAATGAGGACTGACGATGCAGCGTGATGAGGGCTGCGATGATGGCGACAGTGAGGGCTGAAGATGATGGCGGCAATGAGGGTTGAAGGGGACCGCGACTGAGTGACAAAGAGGTGATCGAGAGAGAGATTTGACCTTTCCCTTCTTCCCCTTCTTTGCCTTTCCTAAAACGCAACTCGGTCAGTAATAACCCATCTGGAGATCTTTCCCCAAACTGATCCCCGATTTCTTCTAATGACCAAGAATCCCCAATCTCCCTTAACGCTCCATCTGCCTGCATATTTATTTATTTATTTATTTATTATTATTATTATATATATATACTGTCTTTTTTTTTTCAACTTAAAGAGGGAAAAAGGTTATTTACCTGAAATTTCGAGTCGTTACATGGTCAATTCCCAGGCGTCCTTACTGATCACAGCAAAGGCAGCTTTTTTTACCCCCATCCATGCATACTCATTACAAGTTTAATCATGTAAAAGGATAGACATGTAAAGCTCATAAATTTTGTGTACACTTTTTTCTCAAAGGCATGCATACTTTTTTCTTTTTCCTTAGTCTAAGATTAGAAACCATCATGCATTTCAACTCTCTAACCAATGGGGCCCTTCAAATATACCCAACTTAATCCTTTTTCAGTTAAAAATTCTAAATTCAGGTGGCTACGTGCTCAAGAATATGTGAGATTTTAAGAGGGACTTAAATGAATTTAACTCAAGATAATGTTATCATATTTCCACAATAAGTCATCTATCATGCAAATTCGAATCTCATCATGGGAAATCAACATCATAAGCACAAAACTGTAAGAACATTCCCACTATCTTTAAAAGCTCCAAAATTAAAAAAAAAAAATTCAAAATTTCAATAACATGGATCATTTAAATCTCACAAACATGCATAATAGGAAAAGAAAACACACACAAAAGTACGAGTGACACCTCCCACCCTAAACTTAGAATCATGCATTGTCCTCAATGCATAAGCGCCTCGAAAAAAGAAAGAACAAGTCTGGAAGCAAGTGGGAGGCCACCAAACAAGCTTGGTGGAAAGAGTACTTTTTGTGATGAACCATGATCCTGAAAAATAAGAAAGCATATGAGTGACTCTATGATTTTTAAAAATAAAATAAAGAAATTAAAAAAGTAAAGAAAGCAATAAAATTGGGTTGGCTCCCAACAAGCGCTTGCTTTAAGATCTCTTAGTTAGACCGAACCAATTGATCATTCAATGAAAGCAAGGTTCTCAATTCGGCGTTCTTCATCACCAATGTAGTGCTTTAATTGTTGACCATTCACTTTGAAGGTTGTTCCATCATTGCCTTGTAACTCCAATGCTCCATGTGGGGACACCTTCACAATGACAAAGGGTCCAGACCAACGTGTCTTAAGCTTACCTGGAAACAAGCATAAATTGTGAATTAAAAAGTAAAACTCTTTGTCTAGGAAGAAAGGTCAACGGAGTGATCTTTTTGTCATTTCATCTAACAGTGCGCTCCTTATAGAGTTTGACATTCTCATAAGCTTGAGTAGGGAACTCCTCCATTTCATTGAGTTCCAAGAGACGCTTCTCAATGGCTTTCTCAAAATCCATGTGTTAGTTTCTTGATGGCCCAATAAGCTCTATGCTCGAGCTTTACCAGCAAGTGACAAGCTTTTCCAAACACCAAACTGTATGGTGAAGTACATATTAGAGTTTTGAAAGCCGTACGGTAGGCCCATAATGCATCATCAAGCTTTAGAGCCCAGTCCTTCCTATTGATCTTAACGGTCTTTTTCAAATCTGTTAGATTTTCCTATTAGATAGCTTAACAAGACCATTAGTTTGAGGATGATAAGCTGTGGCAATTTTATGATTAACCCCATGCTTTTGCATCATGGATCCAAAAAATTTATTGCAAAAGTGAGAACCCTCATCACTAATAATAGCTCTAGATGTGCCAAAACGTGTAAATATGTTCTTATGTAAGAATTTTGAAACAGTACGAGCATCATTGGTCCTAGTAACTATGGCTTCTACCCACTTAGATACATAATCAATTGCAACTAGAATATATAGGTAGCCATCAGAAGATATAGGAAAATGTTCCATAAAGTCAATACCCCAGACGTCAAAAAGCTCCACATCCAAGATAGGTTTCATGGGAAGCTCATGATGTCTAGATATATTGCCAGTACGTTGGCACCTATCACATGTTTTTACAAAAGTATAACAGTCCTTAAAAAGAGAAGGCCAATAAAAACATGATTGAAGTACCTTAGATGCAGTTCTAGTGGGTCCAAAATGACCTCCATAAGGGGAGACATGACATGAGTTTAGAATACTTAGCACCTCTTCTTGAGGCATACACTTCCTTATCATACTATCCACACAAAGCTTATATAGAAGTGGGTCCTCCCAATGGTAAGACTGACATTATGTAGAAATTTCTTTCTCTATTGAGTGTTCATGTCAGGTGGCAAATGTCCTCCAGCAAGATAGTTAACTATGTCAGCAAACCAAGGTAAACTATTTTTCACCTAATACAGTTGTTCATCAGGGAACATCTCAACAATGGGAGGACATGAGTGATAACTTGCAGAAATACAAGTTATTACAGCCTTTTTCTTAGAAAAATAGAGATTAGATAAAGAATCATGTGGCAGTTGATGTTAAATTCTATTGATAAATCTTTCTATGCGTTCTACTCTTGTAAATTGATGAAGATAATTATTTTATAGCTTTTTGAGCCTAAAATGCATGTTTTAACGCAGAAACGTGAGCGACCTGTAGATTCTTAACGCAGGACTATGCCTTGGCAACTTGTGACACGTTGACATTCGCTCAATGCAGGATGATGAGTTAGAACATATGGATGCATAGACATGAGTGAACGCATGAACCTAAATTCTTCATGGACGCATAACAACCAGAAACGCAAGGCAGCGGAAAATCAGATCAGAATCTTGAGAGATTGTCGGAAGATTGACATGCATGATCTGTGGCTAAAGTGGTGGATCTAAATTGAACCGAGAATTATGTAATTAGGTGAGAAAGACACACGATATCAATTTCCTCCAATCACGCAGATTTGCCACTGATTAAGAACGTAGCCTCTATAAAAGGGCAAACTTGCAAGTTGAAAAAAGTTGTTCATTCTCGGAAGAATTCCTAAGTGACAGCAGAGTTTTCTCCAGAAGACAACCAGAGACGAATAGCTCGAGAGAGAAGAGTCTTCCCTCCGCCTGACCACTTCACAGTAGAACCTCATGCTTCCATTTCGGCGACTCAAGATATTGACGCCTTTCCTGCTTTCTATCTCTTTTTCTAGCTTTGATTTTAGATTTGTGTCAAGACATTGAGCTGTCTAAAATTGTATTCCGTTCATTAATCTAAAATTCTTCCACGTTTATCCATTTCTCTACACTTTTCGCTTATTACTTTGAATCCGTGAGTAGCTAATCTTTCAAGGGTCACGGGTTGCGTTAGCATTTAAATAAGAACCATAGGGTAACTATTGCATCTTGTCAATCGTAATCTTAATCCGATGCTTATGTCCATCTAGCTAATCGATATAAGTAGTAATAATCAAACTACTCGAGAGGTTAAGTGATTGTGGAACTCAATTGACAAGGCCAAGAAGTGTTACCTGTCTATAGGAATAACCTTGGTACTTAACACTCTCCTATGCGGTATAGACATCTAACGCATAGCGGCTGACAACCGGGAGAAAGTCGCAAGTATGAATAGAATATCACCATGCGTTTCTGATTTTAGATGTTAACCAACTCGAACCCTGTTTTTATCCATTCATTTAACCCTTTTAGCTGACTTTTCTGTGTTGCATACCTTACCATTTACCATATTTTAATCTAGTGTACATGTTATCGCTTTCTTTAGTTAGACGCATCCTTATCAACTATTTTTGGTTACCACTCCAACTCTAATAATCCAACGAATTATAGAATCAGCATAGTCCCTGTGTTTGACCTCGGACTCACCGAGGAAACCTATTTCTTTGCTTATACTTGGGTTAAGAATAGGAAAACTTGACAGATCATAAATGCATAACATTAAGCATGTTCAACATATAGTATGTTAAACACATAGTATGTTAAACGCATAGGAAGCTTAATAATAATAGATAAACTCAACAACAAGTTTTGGCGCCGTTGCCGGGGATTATTGTATTGATTCATTTTCTTTTATTACTTTTGTTGTAGGAATTCCTCAGTCGAAGGAGTATAGCAAGTTTCTCTTCTGTCAGAATCTTCTAACAGTATATGAGTGACGGGAGCATCTGAACACTTGATATTGACCCTGAGATTGAGAGGACCTTCAAATGAAGGACAAGGCAGAATTGAAGAAGGACCAATCGTAGCTTGGACCTGATTCAAACGACTAGTGAGGAATTGCCTGCATAAGCAGGAGGATTATTGGATATGAATACTCGCAAGCCATAGATATTCTCGACAGAATTTCGTGGAATACTAATGAATGGGTGGACGACGGATATGGATTTCGCTCCACCGATAGAAGGCGTGCAAGTTGGATTGCTTGAAGCTGATGCTGCCACCAATCTCTCAGCGCAGATGATAACCATGACATCTCTGCTGAAGACAGCCTTGAATAATGAAGGTGGATCAGTTGTTGCGATGAACGCGATGAACGCAGTGAATCCGACAGCGTCTGTAAGTTGCGTACAGTGTAGTGCGGGGCACTTGTATGACATGTGTCCCTACAACACCCAGTCAATCTGCAATGTTCAAAATAACCCCTATGGTGAGACGTACAATTCGGGTTGGAGGAACCACCTTAACTTTGGATGGGGTGGAAATCAACAACAAACGCAGAGGGCTGAGCAGCAGCCGCAGAGAAGCAACCCTCTTAGTTTCAACCAAGGGAATCAAGGCTAGTATCATCAGTATCAGAGGGGTCCGCAAGCGGAAGCATCATCCTCATCGTCTTCCATGGAATCTCTTTTACGAGAATATATCAATAAAAATGAAGCGAGGCTCCAAAATCAAGCCACTGCAATCAGAAATTTAGAAGTTCAATTGAGTCAAATTGCAGAGGAGCTTAAGAATGAAACGCAAGGAGTAGTGCTAAGTACAACTGGAGTTCCAAGAGGGAACTTAAAAGAACAATGTCAAGATTTGACATTGATATGTGGGAACATTAATCCCACTGAAACGCAAAATCAGGGGACGCAAGGAGACTTGCAACCCGTAAATGGTCCAACCACGAGTCAACCGATGGAGAGTACTATACATAATGTCAATCAACCATCATCATCCACCAAATCACAAGAAGAGAAAAATAGAGAGAGGAGAGGAAAAGCAACGCAGGCAGAACTTGCGTCTATATATAAAGATACCTCCCCTAGACGGGTCCTGATTGACGTCCAAGAAGGAATATCAACGAACCGCGTGGGTGATCAACAGGTAAAATTTAATGTGGTTAACGCATTGAAAGATCCTGATCACCTCCATTCTTGTTAGATAATCGCAGATACCAATGAGAAGACAAAACTTACGAACGTAGCGTTGAAAGATGAAATCCTTAAGGACGGTGAAAATGGTGAAGAGGATGAAATTAAATTACTCTCTGATCATATATTTGAGCAATCAGACCGGAGCAACAGATCCACAGCAAAGATCGAGCCGTATTTAGAAGAGCCTTCAACGCATGAGCTAGAAACCAGACCAACGCATCCCAAGTACGCTCACTTGAGGGAGGTCATACTGCAATTCATTGTCTCCTCTGCGTTGAACCCTGAACGCGATAAAGGCTCCAATGACCCATGCTGACTGAGCTTGCGTTGAAAGGTCCCTGCATTGCTGAACGCCTAATTTTCCAGGGACGCTTTCTTTTACTCTTGCTTCCTTTCTTTTGTTCATACTTTGTTTTCAGCATTTATTTCTCATTCTTTGAATTCAGTTTTAGGAATAGTGCAAATTAAATAAGCATGAAATTATGCGTTGAGCTTCAATGCAAACTTTGATTTCACTGTATACTCTGCCATTCATGCTGTGTCCAATGCATAAGTGAACTGAGAACCATGCGTTCATCAGTTATGCATTTATCAATTGAATGTATGCGTCTTTGAAAGAGCAAATCGGGGAACGCATACATCCTTTGAGTCGATGCGTTTTCCCAGAAGCACTCGAGTGCTTATTTGCGTCATTAGCTGCCCATCACACTTGATGGGTGTGCGGCTTAATAAATTTGCCTAGATCAGTGGAATTTCGGATATCGCGTATTTGCATTTATTACCAATGACTTAAGTAGCCCTTTATCAACGCGATTCGATTTTCCATTTTCCATTTTCAAAACCTTCATCTCTCAAACCTCCGGCGATTTGAATTCTTCGCACCCTTGTCTATGTCTAGCCAATCAAACTCCCAAAACCAAGAACACTTCGCCAGTGACGTTTCCCCAATATCTTCCTACAATACCCAGTACTCGACCCCATCTTCTTCTTCATCCGAACCGCGACCAGTCCCCTAGGTATTCCCTAACCCTTGAGCTACATTGTCCAGCAAAAAGGTGCGGAGGGTAGTGCGACTTGAGGAAGAATGGGAAATGCAAGGCCTTCCTGATCCTCAAATTGACGAAGCCGCTAGGGCATTGGAGGAGGAAATGAGGGAAGAAGAAAGAATAGAAAAGGCAGCTGAGGAGCTTAAGAGAGAGCTGGAAATAGAAGAAGATGAGGAGTTGGCTGCACGAATAAATGCCCAAGAAGAGAGGGAGGGCAAGAAGAAAAAGAAGAAGAAAAGTAGGCACCACTCGCCTACACGGAAGGAATGCATCAGGGAGGATGCATTAGAGGAGCAAGGTGTCAGCACCTTGAGAAAGAAAGAAAAGAAAGAAAAAAAGGAGTTAGTCACCAAACTCCAGGCATTCACCAAGAGAAACGCAAAGGGAAGGAGAAAGTGACTGACGTTCCAACTGAAGCAGCCAAGAGCAAGAAAAAGACATTGGATAAAATACCTGCTAAGGCAAAAGGAAAAGAGAAGGTGGTAGATGCATCACCAAAGAAGAAGGATGGAAAAGGGAGACACAGGGCGTTCCCTGATTTATTGATGGAGGTGGGATTTTCCCTGAAGAAGCCCCATTGCCGCCGTATATCACCGAAATCATCGACCACCACGGTTGGAGAAATTTCTGTTCCAGCACTCCTTGGATCCAACCTGACTTAGTCCGCAGCTTTTATAACGGACGCATTGACGAAGAGGAGGACGTGGTAGTGGTTGAAGGAAATGAAGTCCCATTCAACGCAAGGGAAATAAACGCAATCTATAAGTTGAGGGACAACGCGGATGCGGAAGGAAACAAAATAATAGAATTAACTCCATCGAAGTTAATGGAAGACGCAGTCCGAGTATTGGCGAAGCCCGGGGCAAAATGGGACGTATCATCCACAGGCATTAAAACCTTGCCTGCTAACAGCCTATAGTCAGAGGCCAACCTGTGGGTATACTTGGTGAAGAAGCGGCTAATCCCCACGACGCATGACAAAACAGTGTCAAGGGATTGGGTAATGGCAGCTTATTGCATCATGCGTCGCATCCCCCTTAATGTCGGACGCATAATTTCGGCGCAGATAAGAGGGGGTCTTCAACAAACTAAGAAGTCAGCTCTTTTTCCCCTCACTTATCATGAACCTATGTGCCAATGCTGCCATCGAAGGGCAGACAGAAGTGTTAGACGCAGAGAAGATGATCGAAGTCAGTGAGGTAATCGCCCATATGACTCTGCGTCGGTTGATGAGAGGATCACAACATCTGCCAGAGCCTGCTAAGGCCAAAAGGCCTCATCAACCCATTCAGTCACCTAAAGTGTCGCCTCCGAAGCCGCAAACGCAGAAGAAGTGTCACAGCCCGTTCCAAACTACCTCCCGTAGCCTGAGACTGAGCGTGAGGACAGCAGTCATCGACCTCGTTGTCGACTCCAACTATCGAACTTACTTTAGTCTTCTTCTTAACAACACTTCTCAGGGAAAAGAATCCATTAATTTGACAAACCTTGATTTCGACTGGCAACGGGAACTGTTATGCTACCTGGAAAATGGAAAACATATAAAAGGATGAGCTAAAAACCTAGTGAGTGACAAATTTTGTAAAACTATCTTTGGTTCAAAAACAGGCATGTTATCATCATTATATCACAAAATACTTAATTCAAATCATAATTTCTATAAAATCATACTTTTTAACTTCTTAATCAAATCACATAAATACATTCCAGAATAGTTGTACATGAAATCAGTTTGTTTTTAACAATTTTCCTTAGTTGGGGCGGAGCAAGACTCAACACACCCAATGTTGAAATCGTTCCTGGCACGATGCGGAGCAGAACTCGACGCACCAACAATATCAACCTCTATGTGCATATAGGAATATAAGGTGGGTTGCCCAAGTACCTTTTCCATGTTCCCCAGTACTGGGTCCTGGGGAAACTCACATGCCTTCTCATGTCCCTCAGCATTGAGCCTCTTCTAAAACATTTTAGAAATCAACATTCACATAAATAGTTCATATGAAACCTTTCACGAAATATAAGATATTTCTTGATAAACTACATTTCACAACATGCTTTTCAACATCTTATTGAAAACAGATATAACATGCCTTGTGAACAATATATTCAAGCATCATGCTTTTCAAATAAACACTTGTTCATCAAATCACAACTCATAATAAAATCAGAACAATATTTCCAATAAACCATACAGAAAGGTGCCACTCACAAAAACGCTTTAAGAATAGTTCCTCCTCTTTCCCGCTATTTTTCTTTCCCGAGCTTCTTGGACGTAGCGTCCTAACTCTGGAACGCAACGCTTTATATTCCTCTGGCAACTCGGTTGGACGCAACCCTGCCCTTGGACGCAAGGTTGATAGCTAACGTGAGGTGCAGCCCAACTTTTCTTTACTTCTCTTTTTGGATGCGTCGACCTCTCTTGGACGCAAGGTCCAACTTGGACGCATCATTCACCTTGAGCGCATCGTTCGTCTTAAACGCTATACTGACCCCTTAGACGCAAGATAACCTCTTTAACACAAGATATAGCTAAGATGTCAAAATATCTTCTCTCCTTTCTCTCAAGAATTCTTACTTCAGCATCATCAGTCGCTCCTTTTTCCTCGAGGTCCTATTTATAGCTTTGGAGTAGAGGGCTGGTCATACTACTTCTCCTCCCTCTTTGCCACTTGCTTGCCACATGTCACGTTGCATGCTTAACCGATCATGCATTTATCCAAGCGTCACCTTGCATGAAATACTTAACATGCTTTCTAACACCTCCCACTTATAAGGTGTCAAGTTTATATAAAGCCACCTAGCTTTTATAAGCTTATTTTATGCGTCCAACATATTCCAATATACAAACTATTCATTCAATCATACTATCCCTATGCATCCACTGAATTTCCTTTGAGGTTTTAGCTTCATTATTACTTCCTTTACTTTCCGCCATAATACCTTTGAACCCGTTTCTCCACCGCATACTACTAGGTGTAAATGTCCCAAACGCGCACTACTATGCTTTTGCACCTTACCGCATCATATCATGCGTCCAACTTTCTTTCCTTATGTCAAGTTTTTAACTCCAAATCCTTTTCTTGTGTGATCACACATTTGACGATGTGATTTACCCTTGTTAACCAAATCCAACTCAAGACCACACTTTATACGTTTGTACTCAGTTTGCTAAAATATTCCTTCCCCAGTTCCTTCTTATGCGTTTAACCCTCCTTTCCGAGACTTGAATCTCTTTCCAATACTCCACGACATAACTTCACTTCTTTTGCTTATGCGTCTTATCTTCGCCAATGCTTAAAACTTCTTCATAAGTATCACCTATACGTTTCACTTCTTTCCCTTTAAGCTCTTGGGTTACATCCTATGCGTTTATCTAAAATCAAAGTTATATTTCCATTTACCATGGAATTTAGCTCCTCAACGCATAGCTGGTAGCCACCTTCAACGCAGACTTCTTTATCAACACCAAAGTCCTTACTAATGCATAATAAACCTTCAACGCATGCTGCTCATGCCTTAAGGTTGCTCGGCTTCTCTTTTCTTTTTAGCTTAACACCATCCAAAGCTAATCCCATAACTTGTTAATTTTCAAGACTAAGTGCGAGCCATGCGTTTTCCTCTTCTTCCTAATTCTCGTTTTCCTTCTTCAATATCAAATTCCTTCCAAATTAAAGTACCACGCGTTAACGCTTTACCATCTATGGGTCAACCGGACTATGCTCCAAAAATACATCTAATTTTTAACTAATTCCCAAACTATGCCTTCAATCCTTCATTCTCATTCTTAGTGGAAGATCCATTCTTTTCCTAATATTATGCGTTCAACTAGTCTTACTTCTTTTCTTACTTCTTTTCTTACTAGTCATCTTAAGAATTCTGAGTTAGGGTCTTACAATTCTTAAACATGAATTTCTAGCATAAGTTTCTTGGTATGAGTTTGAACATGCTTTAATATGAATTTAAATGATGGAGCATGACGTTTTATGATGTTAAGCATTTTGCAAAGCGTCTGCATACTATTCCTTAGAAACGCAAACCTACTCTGAATGTATGCAAGCTGCCATTTCAAACCTCTCTTACAAAATTTTTCAACATAATCTTTGTTTACAATTTAAGCAATGAGGACCTTGCTTCCCTGAAGCTTGGGAATGGAAGAGGTTTGAATTGTCAAAAATAAAAATATGAGGAACTTATTCAAAAAAAAAAATCTTTTAAATGCAAAACTCCGTTGACAAGACTAATATATTCATCTTGTTAAGAGTTTAGTTGAAAACGACACCTGCTCATTGTTGGCCGCCTTCATATGGGTAATCGTAATCAGCAACGCATAGATAAATAACAAACTCGAATGTCTAGTGAGGAAATCGAACTTAGATAAGAGTTTAGTCGAGAAGGACACTTGCTCGTAGTTGGCTGCCTCCATGCACCCTATAGTTGGTATGTCAGAACGAAGGTGGGTAACCCTACTCGACGCATGGTTACTTATAAACAATAAAACAAATGAAAGAAAAAGGAACTTTATATCATCATCTTTTCAGACTCAATGTTAAAAGAAGAAACAAAAACTTTGTGAATAATGAGTAAAAAATTTTGAAAAGAAAGCTTGTCGTATACAAATTAGACCCGTTCTAAAGAAAAGAATATAGAGGTAGAGAAGTAATATAACTAACGGATAACTGATTGAGTATAGCAATCTGAGAGACTAGTCAATGCGTTGACAAAATTTTAGGGTTGATTGAAGTCTTAGATAGAAGTTATGCTTGAGGACAAGCATTTCTCTAAGTTTGGAGGTGTGATAATTTGCAGAAATACAAGTTATTACAACATTTTTCTTAGAAAAATAGAGATTAAATAGAGAATCATGCAGCAGTTGATGTTAAATTCTATTGATAAATCTTCCTATGCATTCTACTTTTGTAAATTGATGAAGATAATTATTTTATAGCTTTTTGAGCCTAAAACGCATGTTTTAACGCAGGAACGTGAGCGACCTGTAGATTCTTAACGCAGGACTATGCTTTGGCAACTTGTGACGCGTTGACATCCGCTCAACACAGGATGATGCGTTAGAACATATGGATGCGTAGACATGAGTGAACGCATGAACCTAAATTCTTCATGGATGCATAACAACCAGAAACGCAAGGTAGTGAAAAATCAGATCAAAATCTTTAGAGATTGTCGGAAGATTGACATACATGATCTGTGGCTAAAGTGGTGGATCTAAATTGAACCAAGAATTATGTAATTAGGCGAGAAAGACGCACGACATCAATATCTTCCAATCACGCAGATTTGCCACTGAAAAAGGGCAGACCTGCAAGTTGAAAAGGGTTGTTCATTTTCGGAAGAATTCCTAAGTGACAGTAGAGTTCTCTCCAGAAGACAATTGGAGACGAATAGCTCGAGAGAGAAGAGTCTTCCCTCCACCTGACCACTTCACAGCAGAACCTCACCCTTCCATTCCGGAGACTCAAGACATTGACGCCTTTCCTGCTTTCTATCTCGTTTTCTAACTTTGATTTCAGATTCGTGTCAAGACATTGAGCTGTCTAAAATTTTATTCCGTTCATTAATCTAAAGTTCTTCCATGTTTATCCATTTCTCTACACTTTTCGCTTATTACTTTGAATCCATGAGTAGCTAATCTGTCACACCCCCTCCCCGATTACCTACTTAACCTGAAAGGAGATGTGAGGACAGCACACATCACCTCTCTTGTGACGTATACCATCCATTTCTACAAGATGATCCTGTGAGTTCATAACATGCATATTGCTCCTTCATACATACAAAACCATAACATATAGAAAGTTATATATATCGATAATTCAAACTTTCAACTCATCCACAAGGTACTTATACAAAACCATATTTCAACTCCCAGCATATGTACAACTAGGTCTACATGCCACCTATATAAGGTTATACATACATACAACTCTTCAAACAGGACAAATTTCTAGAAACTCGAAGCTTAAGCAGAGCGAGTTGGAGTAGGCAAAGCACCATGAACGTCCTTGCTACCTAGAGGGAAAAGAAAACTTGAAAACATGAGCTAACAGCCCAGTGAGTGACTAATTTTAACAAACTATTTTTAGTTCGAAAATTAACAGGATTTAAACTAATTCCGACAGCATGAGTAAAACATAGAATCATCTCATATTCATTGATTAAATCATGTTTAAATGCCCTTATCAAATTATACATGGTTTTTCAGCAATTCAAAAAGAAATCAGTATGGTCACAATACTTCTCCTTAGTTGAGGCGGAGCAAAACTCAACACCCCAACGTCAAAAACAAATAAGGTCGATGCGGAGCAGAACTCAACACACCAGCATATAACCTCTATGTGCACATAGGAACATGGCGGGTTGCCCAAGTACCTTTTCCATGTCCTTCAGTACTGGGTCCCGGGGAAACTCACGTGCCTTCTCATGTCCTTTAGCACTAAGTCTCCTCTAAAACATTTTCCTTTAAGGGAAGCAATACTTTATACAAACAGTTCATATGCAAATCTTCCATGAGAAAACAGGGCAATTCTTAAATCAATAACATTTCATAAACATACTTTTCAATACCGTTTAACAAAACATAAACTATGCTTTGTAAACTGATTGATCACAAAATCATAAATAAATTGGAAAACCGAACTAACATGTATAACAAAATTGTTGAAACAAGAAAAGTGTCACTCACAGCTCTTTCTAGGCCTTGAGTGGATTATACACCTTCCCTATGTCACACCCCCTCCCAGGCTACTCTACCCAACCCGAGAAGAGATGTGAAGACAGCATACGTCACCCCTTTTATGACGCATACCATCTACTAACACACTTGTCCCATACTGATCGCAACATACATAACACTCATTAATATATATATATCAACCATAACATATAGGAAATTATATACATAACGATAATTCAGAATACAACTCTTCCATAAACTCCTTATACAAAACCATGTTTCAACTCCCAGTAAATGTACAACTAGGTTTACATGCCACCTATATAAGGTTTTACATACAAGCAACTTTGCAAAATTGGACAATTTTCTGGAAACTCGAAGCTTAAGCAGGGTGAGTTGGAGTAGGCAATGCACTAGGAACGTCCTTGCTACCTAGAGGGGAAAGAAAAACTTGAAAACATAAGCTAACAGCTCAGTGAGTGACTAATTTTAAACAAATTAATTTAGTTCGAAATCATCAGGATTCAAATAAATTCTGACAGCATGAGTAAAACATAGAATCACCTCATTTTCATTGAGTAAATCACGTTTAAATGCCCTTATTAAATCATACATGGTTTTTCAACAATTCGTAAGTAAAACAGTACGGTTACAACACTTTTCTTTAGTTGAGACAGAGCAAAACTCAACCCCCTAACGTCGAAAACAAAAAGGCTCGATGCAGAGCAAGACTTAACTCACTAGCATATAACCTCTATGTGCACATAGGAACATGGCGGGTTGCCCAAGTACCTTCTCCATGTCCATCAGTACTAGGTCCCAGGGAAACTCACATGCCTTCTCATGTCCTTTAGCATTGAGCCTCCTCTAAAACATTTTTCCTTTAGTTTAATACAATACTTTATACAAAGTAGTTCATAGTCAAATCTTTCATAAGAAAACAGGGCATTTCATAAATCAATATCAATCCATAAATCTGCTTTTCGATATCGTTTAGCAAAACATCAGTAAATAAGAAAAACCAACTGACATGTACAATAGAATTGTTGAAACAAGAAAGAAGTGTCACCCACAACTCTTTTCTAGGCCTTGAATGGATTATACGCCTTTCCTATCTCCTATTGGCCTCAAAATACACATTTCTTGGGTTAAGCTTCCCTAAACTCCCTTTCCATAACCAACAAACTTTAACCATTCATAATTGATCAATAAATCTTAATGAGCGAGATTCAACTCTACTAGCGAGACCACTAGCGAGACTGGATTACACTACACGCCACTAGCGATACCAGGGTGAGCAAGACTAGCGACACTCACCTGATCAGCGAGATCCAGCGAGACCCAGTGAGAATTGTGAGACGCAAGGCTTGTAGCAACACCTGCGTTACCCGTCTCGCTTCTCAGGCATAAACTCTTAGCGTTATTTGCAGTCCAGCGATACTTATCTTCCACAGCTTCTGCCTTCCCTCTTACTCTCACTTCAATCTGTTACAAATCATATTTCCAGCCAAATTTAGAACTTCTTCCCTTCTACAAACTTTTAGAGAAATATGTTTTCTAGCTTACCTCAAATTTTCGTAGCTTAACTTGTCCTTGTTCGTCAGATATTGCAAGAGTCCTTCCCACTACTAGAGATTGCACAGAAATTCCTTATCAGTCAATTCCAGCTAAAAGTTTACATGTTTCGATTCCATTTCAACTCAAACATCCTTCATAAAAGTTGTTCAGAATTGAGTTGACTTACAAACCTTCAAATTTCAGCTTAGACTCGATCTCCTTGATTCGTTTCACTCCAAACATTCAAAACTGTCCAGCTTGTGCGTCCACTAATAACGTGTTGTTCCAGCTTAGATTTCGATACCAAAACGAGTAAAATTCTATCCGAAATCCACAAGAACACCTTCTTCTACCTTCACTTGTAGTTTGTCTGAAAAATGGAACCGACTTAAGCTCTCAAAAATGTTTAAGAATGATAAAATATTCAATTTACTCACCTATATATACTGCCGACTTAACTCTCTTATGCAGGTTGGCGCGCGGGGTTTCCCTTCTCAATTCATGGTAAGGCATTCATTGCAGCCTACCATCAACGCCTTCAGCAGACGACCACCCTCAACGCATGGTGTCCTCAACGCCTTCTACCTTTAACGCATACAATTCAATAATTTATCTGTCTCCAACGCATGGAGACCTTCAAGCATGTAACCTCACCAATGCATAGTTGTTCAAAACATTTCCTTCCCGCCAATGATAAATTCCTCTTCCGACGCAAGTGACTACTTCAGCTCATAACTCTTCGTGATTTTCACCATCAACACATGGTCACTCAAAAGAACAATGCTCTTCTCTGCTTTCATCAACGCATAGCCTTGGCCCATGCTTAACTCTTCCACTCTCGGCTACTTTGCTCTAACAACGCATGGCCACATTTCACTTGCTTTGTCCCAATA
>QLSR01001469.1:0-18348 GCA_031780015.1 Citrullus colocynthis
ATTCACATTTCATTGGAAAACCGAACTATCATGTTCAACAAAATCGTTTTAAAGTAAAAGAAGTGTCACTCACAATTCTTCCTAGGCCTTGAGTGGATTATACGCCTTTCCTATTTCCTCTTGGCCTGAAATGGATATTTTCCCTTGTTATACTTCTTTTCCATTTATCAAAACATAAACAGTAACTCATTACACGCACAGTGTTTGTAACTCGTCACGCGGTTAGGCTCTCATAGGTTTATTCTCAAACTTTAACACTAAAGCTTTAGCTACTAATTGTTCCTTACCCTTCTATTATACCTTGATTCCAGAGATACTTATGTGCAGTTTACTCCTGCTGTTATATCCACGTTGAGCTTTAACTACTCCTTAACAAAGCTGACTGCTACAGCCTTGATCTCTCTGCTTAATCCCTGCTAAAAACGCATTGCCAGCCCATATTAAGACTTCTTTCCTTCTACAAACTTGTAAAGAATTAAGTCCCACAGCTTACCTCAAAATTCCAAGGCTTAACTCTTTTCCGTTCTCCAGTTATGCCAAAATCACTCCGCGTTGCTCCGGATTGCATAGCAGTTCTGTAGTTGCTGCTTTTACCTAAAGATTCATGTGATAAACTTCGGTTTCAGCGCAACCATCCTTCATTAGACTTGTTAGGAATTATGTTAGCTTACTAACCTCAAAATTTCAGCCCCAAATTCGGCTTCCTTGAGTCGTTCTACTCCAAACATCAACCACTATTCAGTCTGTGCGTCTGCAATCAGTCTCCTGTTCCAGTTCGGATTTCAGCACCAAAACGGATAGAATTTCGCCCAAAAACTATAAGAACCCTTCCTCTTCCTTCTCTAGTGGTTTCTCTGAAAGATGGAACCGACTTAAGTTCTCGAAATGTTTGAAAATAATTAAACTCCCCAATATATATACTGCCGACTTATCCCTCACAAGTACCAAAATGATAATGCCGACTTACCCCTCACCCGTAGGCTGGCGCTGGTCTTTCCTTCGACGCAAGGCACTCATGCTATGTTTCCTCCAGCGTCTTCAGCAACTAACCATTCTCAGCGCATAGTGTTCTCGGCGCCACCTACCTCCGACGCATACAACATAGTCATTTACATCACTAGCTTCATTGCGTCAAGACCGTTCTGTCTTGGACGCAATGTGACTTCAGCGCATGGCTGTCTTCGACGCATGGTAACTTCGACGCATGGCTGTCTTCGACGCATGGTTCAAGCATATTCTTTTCCCGCCAATAATCACTTATCCTTCGATGCGACGACTACTTCATCTCACAACCCTTCTTGATTTAATCAACAACGCATAGTTCCTCAAATGATTCAACTTCCCGCTATTTTCACCAACGCATGGTCTTGGTCATCGCTTAACTAAAATTTTGCTCTACTTCTTGGCTATTTCTCCTCTAGCAACGCATAACCTCAATCGCATTGCTCTCCTCAACACTTGGTTTTACAAGTCAGTGCTTACAGCCACATGGTGAGTTCCGTGGTAGGCTCGCAAGCCTCACCCCGAAGGGTGCACTATAATGTGCTGCTTAGAGAATATGTTGTTATGGCCGTTGTGTAGGCCAAGTTGACGGGTGAAATAGGCCCTTTGCGGAGACGAGAGTATGCCAAAGTGTTGCTGTGCCTATGTTGCGAGTCTCGGGGCCAAGTCCTAAAAGTTGGGCGCGGTAAGGTCCGTGGGTGGGATAGCTCATACGTAGTGTGCAAGTTGCATATCTGGTCTGACACACATTATTTAGCGAAGTTCTTCAATAGCCAACTCGAGATCGAATCATCATCGAGACGATGCCGAGTTTAAGTGGAGAAGAGTGTTGCGATCCCACGTGAATCAAAGTGGATTGCACCCCAAGTGTGTCATCGAGGACGATGGCAGTTTAAGTGGGGGAGGGTGTCACAATCTAACTTTGAGATAGTAGATTGTGACCCCACTTGTGCAGACAGTGTGGTGGCGACACAAGAGTGTCGACACATCTACCAATAATAGAGGGCCAAATGAAGTGCCGTGATGCGACCTAGGAGGACGGTGCATCATCCAACACACCAAGATAAGTGGGTAAGCATGTCAAGCTGAACAACAAGCAAGAAGACGAGTATTGATGCCATTGGCAGTGTCAATGAAAAGCCCGGTGGGGGCCACATAGGGCCTTGGGTCATGACCTCAGAAGTAGGGGTCTTGTCGCGAGTTTGGACGAGTGACTCTGGAGTTAGTTCTATATTGATGGAAGATGGAAGCACATCGAATTCCATGTCAATCGGAATTCAAACGGGCACTCAACGCTGGTGAGTGACCACTCTCCACTTTGCATATGCATTGGTGCCAAAGAGGAAATTGTTCAGCATGTACTATAGGGGGAGGCATGGTGTCAGGTCTCTACCACCCCTGGGCCCTGCGGCCTAAGTAAGCTACCTTGTGGCATACGAGTGTGTCATGGCGTGGGCGAGCATTGCAAGACGAGTGTCTTGGGTGTCTTCCATTGGGAATGGGATCTCGATGGACAGTGTTGGACAGCACGGGTGTTGTCACACTCTACTTTTGAAAAAAATCGATGAGTTGAAAAGCCTATAAAGAAAAGAAGTAAGTTTAAATATTGGAGCAGGAGGTGGACGCATACTAAATCATCATAAGAGATATTTTAGTATAAGGAAAAGGTTAAATGAATAGCCTTGGATTACAAACCCAAGAACGCATAGAAGGATAATCAAGGAATTCTCAAGGATAGGAGGAAGATCATGGACGCTGAACGAAGTGGAGGTGAAAGCAAAAACGCATAAAGGGTGGTTTTGAGTTGGAATTGGTTAACAAGGATAGATCACATCGTCAGATGTGTGATCACACAAGAGAAGGATTTGTAGTTAAGACTTGACAAAAGGGAAAGAAGTTGGACGCATGGTATGATGCAGTAAGGTACAAACGCATAGTGGTGTGCGTTTGAGACATTGGCGCCTAGTAGTATGCGGTGGAGGAATGGGTTTAAAGGCATTATGGCAGAGAGTAAAGGAAGTAAGTAATGAAGCTAAAACTTTAAAGAAAATTTAATGGATAAGGGTAGTATGATTGAATGAATAGTTTGTATACATTTGACACATTATAAATGGGAGGTGTTAGAAGCCTGTCAAGTATTTCCTGCAAGGTAATGCTTGGATAAATGCATGGTTTGTTAAGCATGCAACGTGACATGTGGTAAACAGGTGGCAAAAAAGAGAAGAGAAGTTGTATGACAAGTCTTCTGTTCCAAAGCTATAAATAGGGTCTTGAGGAAAAGGAGCGACAGATGATGCTGAAGTAAGAATCCTTGAGAGAAAGGGGAGAGAGAAGGCATAAAGGAGGAATCCTTGCGTCCATAGTAGAAGTCTGCGGTCAAGAGAGAAGTTATTCTTGACAACTTAGCTATCTTGTGTTAAAGAAGTTGTCTTGTGTCTAAGGGGTCAGCCTTGCGTTCAAGGTGAATCTTGCGTCCAAGAGAGGTTGACGCATCTAAAAGAGAAGTAAAGAAGAGCTAGGCTGCACCTCGCGTTAGCTATCAACCTTGTATTCAAAGGCAGAGTTGCGTCCAACTGAGCTGACAGAGGAATATAAAGCCTTGCGTTCCAGGGTTAGAACGTTGCGAGAAGCTCGGGAAAGAGAAAATAGTGGAAAGGAGAAGGAACTATTTTTGAGCAAGTATAAAGTGAGTAACATTAACGTTCTTCTCCAAAATATGATTTCATGAGTTTTCGATGAGTAAGTGCATGTGTTTTTATTTGAAAAATATTTGAATATGCTGGTTATTTGCTATATGTTAAAATGCATGCTGATTGATAATATGTGATTTCATGGTTTTACTGAAAGCATGATGTTGATATTAAAGCCTTGAACTTGAGTATACGGGAAGCATGCTGTTTTGATATTATATGATTATATTTGGAAACGGTTAACTTATGAGTTTATGATATGATGTTTCCAAAACGTAATTGGTATATTTATAAAACTTTAAAGAGGGGCACCCGAGGCTCAGGGACTTGGAGAAGGCCAAGGGGTAGCCAGAATATGAATATAGAAAAAGGTACCCAATGCTGAGAGACTCGTAGAAGGCAAATGGGTAACCTGTATATGGAAATGGGACCCCAATGCTCAGGGACTTGGACAAGGCATTTCGGGCAGTCCAGATTATAATATCTATGTGCACATAGAGGAATATACGACGCTGATATGTTGAGATTACTCCACACGCTAGGGATAATCGATGTTGAGTAGCGGAGAGCTCGGCTCCGCCTCAACTAAGGGAAATTTTTAAGAATGAACTAATTTCATGTACAACTATTATGGAATGAATTTATGTGATTCGATTAAGTTGATGAAAAGTATGATTTTACAAAAACGATGTTTGAACTATGTTTGACGTAGATTGTGGACATGTGTAATTTGACTAAATTATCGAGAAATATGTTTTGCGGTAATGATGATTTAAATCCATGTTTCATGATTATGGTATATGGTAATTTTAACATGCTTGTTTCCGAAGTAAAGATAGTTTTACAAAAAGTGTTACTCACTGAGCTGTTAGCTCACCCTTTTATATGTTTGCCATTTTTCAGGTAGCATGACAGTTCCCGTTGCCGGTGGAAGTTGAGGTTTATCAAGAGTTAATGGTATCACTGTCCTAGGAAGTGTAGTTTAATGGGTATTAAGGAAGTTTGCGCAGTGGAAGTCGACCAGTAAGTCGATGACTGCTGTCTTCACGCTTCGTCTCGGGCTACAGGAGGGTAGTTCGGGATGGGGTGTGACAGGTGTGCTGACATTGCGCCCCTTCCCATGGGCTAGAGGTTCGATATAGCACCCGATATGCCATCTTGGCTTAGCATTGACCTAGCATGGACACGGAAAGATTCATGCCTAGATATGTCCGGATGGATGGATGTCCGAGAGGTCTCGAGTTGAAAAGATATCCATGTGGTGATCACAATGGTTCTCGATAAGCTGACCCGAGTAGGAGAGAGAAAGCTGATGTCGTCTCGACACTTGGGATGACATCCAAAAGCGTCCTGGGACTCGATAGTCCTCATTGACACGGTATTTGCCCGAGTTGTCCTGATAAGTAGTACAATGTCCCAAAAAGTCCCGGTAGAGTATTATAAGCCTGTTTGGCTTGATGAAGGGTCTGAACTTGTTCCGACAAGGTTCCAAAGCGATATAGAATTACAGGGTTGAGTTGTTGAGAATCATGATGACAAAAGGAGGGAAGTCACACGTATAGGCGACGTGCAGGCCGAATGAAGTCAGTTCCGCATGAGTTCAGTTCGGTTGAGGATGAAAGAATCTCGCTTAAGGTCCGACGAAGCTTCAAAAAGAATGGGCAAAATGTAGATTGGGACTTGTGTTTCCCTTAAGGCTGACCATGATCAAGCGTGAACCATTGTGCCGCACGGTTGAAGAAGTATGACCGTGACACCCCACACACATAGGCACCCCCTGCGCAATAGCTCCCGCATAGACACTGTTAAAATAACCTCAAAAGAGACAGGGCATGCGCGCATTCCTCGGTTGGGGTGTCGATCTCTTGCACACACCGATAGTGCGTCTATCCCTTGTTTGCCGATGCTCGCCTTGTCTGATGCTCGCGTCATACGCCTACTCTTCACACCAACATGCTTCGCCCAACAACCTACACGTCCACATAGCCGATTGCATGTCACCACACCCGCTGGCCATCCAAAACACCCAAAATAACCTTGAAGGAAACTTACCGTTGGCTACCAACAAGCCTTTCCTGCCCACCTTCCTTCTTCAACTTTGGCTCAAACACACCTAATAACCTCTACACTATCTACACTTCAAGCTGCCAAAATTAATATTTCTTTCAAAAATTAAATGTTTCCTCTTAAAAACTTGTAGATAAACCTTTTAACTAGCTTATTACAAAATTTTAGCTCCTAATTTCTTTTCTTTCGCCATATATTAACCAATTTTCTCACTCTGCTCCATAGCTTGAATAACCTTGAATCTCTGGCGATTTTCAGCTTCTTCCTCTCTGAATTTCCTTCTGACAACCCTCTCTTTGATACTAGACTCAAATAGGAGAATTTTAGTCAAAGAATTTCTCAGATAGCACGAGTAAAGTGCACAAACCTTTCAACGTCTAACCTACTATTTATACTTTTTAATGGGACTTCATGCAAAATCTTAGCTTGCCACCTCCTGCTTCTCCATGCCACTTTTAATCTCAAATTGGCACCTAATTAGACTTAATTAATATCTAATTGTTATAACTATCCATTTAGGGAGAGGTCATAGATGCATCCCCTAAAACCTTTGTCGGTTTTATGTTCTAAAACTCGTAGTTTGTAAATTTTGGAACTTATTCTTAATAAAGTTGTTATGAGATTTATTTTGTGAAGTTATTATTAAATATGTGAATTGCATTTATTAAATTCAATAAAATAAGAACCCCGGGCTATAGTTTGAATACTTAGACTTTACGTGTAGACATATATAATTGGATCAAGTTTAGGTAATAGCCAAAACGATTTATAGTATAGAGATAAAGCTGGATACCTTATCCTTGGGACACTATGAATGCGACCCACCTTGTATATGATATATGATGTGATCCTATATCGTTCATCCAAAGACATGAGAGTGGGGGCATCCTATGTAATGAGTTTGCATAAGATCGGACCATGAAATAATTGAAGGAAATTGAATCCTGACGAAAGCGTGTGATCATATTCTTTGATTTATTGAAAGAATTAAAAATACAATAAGTAAAAAAAAGATTAAGCATCATACCTTTGCCTATAATTCTCGAATCGGTAGTCTTCTCCTTTTTCCAAGAGATCTTTCTCACTATGACTTTAGGAAGAATCTGGTTTATGGGAACCGCTTTTTTTTTAAGAATGGGAAGAAGAATTTTCTTAGAATTTTTCAAAGATAATTGGGAGAATTAGTAGAAGAAGATTTTTAGAGTAATCATAGAGATTATTCTCTTAGAGAGTGCGTTTCTATGAAGGCTCCCAAGGTTCCTATTTATAGAATTCTATGGGTTACAACTAATTCTATTAGGATAACCTCCTACAGAGATTTTAATTCAAATATTTAATAATATCCAATATTAATAAATATCTACCCAAATAATATCTCATATTAAATGGTTTAAAATATTTAAATCTTATTTAAATATTTATTTTCTATAAAATCTTTGAATTTGATCTCATCCAAATTAAGTAATTAATTATCCAATTCAAATCAACTAATTAATTCTCCCTTTATTTATTTTTGTAGAATCTTTAATTGATTTCATCCAAATTAAATAATTAATTATTTGATCCAATTGAAATTAATTAATTAATTTTTCCTCTATTTATTTTCTGCAGAATATTTAATTTGAATCTCATCCAAATTAAATAATTAATTATTTGAATCCAATTCAAATTAACTAATTAATTCTCCCTTTATTTATTTATATGGATTTTATCCAATAAAATAATTAACTATTTGAATCATATTCAAATAAATTAATTCTCCATATTATAAAGTTATCATTTGAATCGCATTCAAATAAAATTTATAATAAATCCTGCAATTAATTGTATTCCACATAATTAATATTTTTCTTCATAAATTTGAACATTTCAAATTTGTCTTTCAACATAGTTGATCCTTGTTGGTCTGTAGTGAGCTAGCAAGGGGATTTTATGGACCTACAGATCAGAAACTCCAACGATATGAGATTAATCGGCTAAACTCATTAACCATATTAATCAGTATTCGTTAATTATGGGTACACTCCACTAAAGACCTATAGCTGCACTCTTCTATTGCAGATGTATTTCTGTGTACATGGATATAGACCAATAATAGCTAATTAGTACTTCAGTATTCATAGTACCAGCTGGGTCAAATTACTATTTTACCCTTGGGTTACTTCTAAATCCTTAAGTACGAGTGCTTCTCGATTGAACAAGCTATTTATGGTCCAACCAATAAAATAATCTCTTCTCGAGGTAGTGAAAGGGTAGGACCGTTTGTTCAAGTCCTGAAAACACCACTTAAGGGAACACTTATCTACTTACCCTAAAAATGAGAGTGAGTGAATTTCATCTTGTATAATTATGCCCCAGCTCTCGACTGGATCTTGTCCCCAAGATGGTAAGCATATTGAGTCGACAAACGACTACTCTCGCCCATACAAATCAAAGAACAATCCCTCGTGGACAGGAGTTCATAATATACATAGGATTAAGACTAAGTTGCCTAGGTCATCCTATTGAAATTGAAACCTAACTAGTCAATGAAGTTACATCTAGCGATTACTATTTCGTGGTCCGGTCTTATGCAAACTCATTGCATAGGATATCTCCACTCGCATGTGACCTACACGAACGCGTTAGATCATTGCATTTGTATCAAATACAAAATGAGCCGTATCCATAGTGTCACCAGGATAAGTACCCAGCCTTATCCCTATACTATAGACCCTTTAGACTGTATCTTGAACATTGATCTCCATATGTCCCCACATATAGTTCAAGACTCATAAAACAGCCTAGGATGTTAGTTTATTGGATTTAGGGTTATTAAGACAAAACAAACAAAAAACAATCAATAACGCTTATTGAAGTAACACATCAATAACTCTTTATTAATGATTTAATTACAGTCAAATTATTGCATTTACTATCTACGAGTTTTAGGGCATAAAATCCAGCAAACTCCCACTTGAACTAAAACTCTAGTGGGTTGTACATAAAGGGAAGTGAGAATGGTAAGTATGTAAATACAATAAACTAGGGCATCCATATACCCATTACACACCTTGCACTTGCCCTAAATTACACAATGTATATATCTCGCAGACCTAGACTTTTTAGATGACCCTCGAACACTTTAGCCGAGAGAGCCTTTGTAAATGGATCAACAATGTTATGCTTCGAAGCGATTTTTGTGACGATCACATCTCCTCATTCCACAATCTCCCGTATCAAGTGATACTTCCTCTCAATATACTTTCCTCGTTTGTGGCTGCAAGGCTCTTTAGAGTTGGCTACTACCCCACCGTTGTCACAGTATAACGTGATGGGCAATTCCATGTTTGGAACGATTTCCAAATCATTTAGGAACTTTTTGAGCTAGAGTACTTCCTTTGTTGCTTCACAAGCAGCTACATACTCAACCTCCATAGTGGGGTTTGCAATGCATCCTTGCTTGATGCTACACCATACTACAACTCCTCCGTTTAAGGTGACACTGATCCTGACGTGGATTTCCTAGAATTGGTGTATCCCATCAGGATCAAATCCTTAGCTCCATACACTAACTTTTAGTCCCTCGTTCTCCTAAGATACTTGAGGATGTTCTTAACCGCAGTCCAGTGGTCTAACCTTGGAATGGACTAGTACCTACTGACTATTCTCACTGCATAACAAATGTCTGGCCTAGTGCAGAGCATAGCATACATTAAGCTGCCCACAGCTGTCGCATAGGGAATACGTCTCATATCCTCAATTTCTTGAGGCGTCTTAGGACACTGTTCCTTAGACAAATGAACCCCTTGCTTGAAAAGTAATAAATCCTTCTTAGAGTTCTGCATTGAATATCGAGTCACCATCTTTTCGATATAAGTTGCTTGACACAGGGCCATCGTTCTATTCTTGCGATCCCTAATGATTTGGATCCCAAGTACATAGTGCGCCTCTCCCAAATCTTTCATTTGGAATTGGGCTGCCAACCAACTTTTAACAGCACTAAGATATCCTATATCATTCCCAATGAGTAGGATGTCATCCACATAAAGTATTAAGAAAGCTACTTTACTTTTGATGATTTTCTTGTATACACAAGGCTCATCAACATTTTGTTTAAAACCAAAAGATTGATCACAGTATCAAGCCTAATATTCCAAGATTTGGATGCTTGTTTCAACTCATAAATGGATCAATTTAGCTTGCAAACTTTTTGCTCCTGACCTTGGGCTATAAACCCCTTGCGCCTATGAAGATGCTCTCTTGAAGATTGTCATTTAGAAAAGCAGTTTTGATATCCATTTGCCAAATTTCATAGTCATAATATGAGGCTATGGATAAGAGAATTATTATAGATTTAAGCATAGCAACAGGGGAAAAAAGTTTCCTCATAGTCAACCCCTTCCATTTGGGTGTAACCCTTTGCTACAAGTTTAGCTTTGAAGGTCTGTGCCAACCCAGCTACATCTCTCTTTTGTTTATAGATCCATTTACACCCTATGGGTTTAGCCCCTTCAAGTGGATCTATAAGTTCCCATACTGAATTGAAGTACATATACTCCATTTCAAGATCAATGGCTTTGATCTAATGGTCATTGTCTGCATCATTCATTGTCTTTGTTTAGGACAATGGATCCTCAACACCATCGTCTAGCACGACGGCCTGAGTTTCAATTAAATCCAAGTAACGGTTAGGTTATGATACAACCCTTCCATTGCGTCGAGGCATTCCCAAACGATCGAGAAGAACGAGACTGGCCAGAAGATCTGGCTCTTTCATTAACTCTTGATGAAGGACCAGTCTCATCAACAACTCTTGTTGACTCTTCAGTAACTTCATTTAATACCATTTTGCTTCATGGTTTATGATCTCTCATGTGGTCTTTTTCCAAGAATGTAACATTTGTCAATACAAACACTTTGTTTTCTTATGGGTTAAAGAAGAGACCACCTCTTGTTTCCTTAGGGTAACCATCAAATTGGCATAATCTTGAACGAGGTTCCAATTTCTTAGGATTTGTCACTAGCACATATGCAGAAGAACTCTAGATTCTGAAGTAGCGCAAACTAGGTTTACGTCCCCTCCATAACTCTAAAGGCATTTCAGAAACACTCTTCGAGGGAACATTGTTCAAGATATGAATTGCAATCTCTACTGCATACCCTTAAAACATGCTAGCCAATTGAGCATAGCTCATCATAGAACGAACCATGTCTAACAAGGTTCTATTTCTCCTTTCTGATACAATGTTCTGCTGAGGTGTACTAGGTGCTGAGAGTTGGGATTAGACTCTATGTTCTATCAAATAGTCCTGGAATCTTAAATCCATGTACTCTCCACCTTGATCAGATCGAACTGTTTTAATTGTTTTACCTAACAGGTTTTCAACTTCTACCTTATACTCCTTGAACTTTTCAAGTGCTTTAGACTTATGTTCCATTACGTATAAGTAACTATACCTCGAATGATGATCTATAAAAGAGATGAAGTATTCGTACCCTCCACGAGCTTTTACATTCATTGGACCACAAAGATCAGAATGTATGAGTTCTAAAAGTTCTTTGGCTCTATAACTTTTTCCACTAAAAGGTCTTTTAGTCATTTTACCTTCAAGACAAGATTCACATGGAGGTAATGAGTTATCTTCTAACTCATTTAGAAGTTTATTCTTTACCACGCTCACGATTCTATCGAGATTTATGTGACCTAATCTCAAATGCCAAAGACAAGTACTATTGTTACTGGGAGAAATTCTTTGCCTTTTAGTTTGAGTATTAGCAGTTTTAAACATTTCATGATTTAAAAGTGCTTTTGCTTCAGTTGGTCTTAACACATATAAGTTGTTTTCTAGTTTAGCAGAACAAATACGTACACCATTTTTCAAAGTGAACGCCTCATTAATAGAAAAAATAACTCAGTACAATTGTTCAATTAAATAGGAAATAGATACTAAGTTTCTTTTTATTTCAGGAACTATATATAGATATTCTAAAAATAAAATATCTTTTTCCAGAAAACAACTTTGCAGCTCCCACTGCACGAGCTGAAATGCCATCTCCTGTTCCAACCTTGAGCGTCATTTCACCTTCCTTGAGCAACTGAAAGGAACTAATTCCCTGTAAAGAAGAGCAAACGTGATTAGTGGCACCCGAATCAAGTATCCAGGCATTATAGTCATTTTCCACTAAACAAGTTTCTAAAACAATTAAATCATATTTACATGCTTTTTTCTTCTTCTTCTCAGCAAGGTACTTAGGGCAATTGCGTTTCCAATGACCATCCACATTTCAGCGGAAGCACTTGCCCTTGTCAACCACCTTGGTCTTACTTGTTTTTCCCAACAGCAGGAGCCTTCCTCTTTCCTCCTTTCTTTTTCTGGATCTTCTTAAAATCAGAGGATGAGGGAACAGACTTAGTTCCAGAGGATGTACCCTTGTGGAACTTCTTGAAATGGCCAACATTTGCCTCTCCATCAATCGATCCCTTATTTTTCTTAAGAGACCAATAAGCCTGTCACTAATTTAGGAGGGTTGCATGGTGTACACAATTTTATTCATGACCGCATTGCCACAGAATTGAAGAAAGCTCTTCGGAAGAGATTCCATAATAGAAGACACCTGACTCTACTCGTTAATGATCGCGCCGTTCATTTCAGTGATGTTGAATTGGACCATCAAATCAATAACATGTTCTCTCACCGATGGTTCTTCCTTCATACGTGCATTATAAACATTCTTGAGAGCCTCGTGCTAGATCTATGAGGACGATTGTCCAAACATTTCCTGGAGGGACTTCATGATCTGTCGTGCATTCATCATGACCTCATGTTTCTTGTTAAGTACGTCAAATAGACTCACCAAGATATAGACTCAGGCCTTGTCATTGGCCTTTGTCCAACGATCATATGCATTCCTAATAGATTGGGATGCATTACGAGCGGGGACAGGAGGACACTCCTCCGTTAAGACAAATCGTAGATCATCTATAACAAGAATCGTATTCAGGTTAGATTTTCACGTTGCGTAGTTTTCATTGGTTAGTTTTTCATTTTTAAGTAGTGCGACGATTGAGAAAGACATGCTGATATTATAAACAATTATCCGTTTTAGTTACCATTGCCTTAACCCATTACACAAGCAAACAAAATTGCAAGTAATCCAATCAATTCAGCAAAAACAAGCAAATCAAAGAAAATAAACTATTAGTTTTTGCAAAGATGCTTCACAGGTTTAGAGTAACAGCCACTGAAGGGTGATTAGCCATTCCTCCTTCGAAATGAGACAATTCTCAGCTAATTCTAATGCTAGAATAACTTATATTCCTACATACATTAGCCACAGTTGTTTGGTCAAGGATTCGTTAACTCTTAACTCATCCCTATAAGTGTAACCCTTCCACTTTCAGATCCTAGAGGTACGCACCAACAAGCTATCATTAGGAAAGACAATTGTTAGTAATTAACGTAAGTAACCCTTCCACTTTCAAGAGTTCGCGGTGTTTCGAAATCTATGATTAGGCCATCCAAAGGGATGGTCGCTCCAAGATGACACGCAGGCGGATCATAAGAATCTTACGATGCGACCTAGGATTGGAGTCCTAGGGATACGTCGATACGTGTTCCACTCCCACTTACTATAGACATTTTCCTATTTACCTTGTTATTGAACCATACAAACATTCTCCAAAGGGAGGCCGCTCCCAGGGTGAGACGAGGTCGAGTATGGATCTCATGGTGTGAATAATTACGGACGTATGGGCAAAACTTGATTAAACATCTCATTCTGTAATTTTTCTCCCACTAAAATGTCCTACCTTATCTTAGGGTTATTTAACTTAGATAAATTCGGCTAAGTCAATCTATCTAAGTCTATGCCTATTATAACTCTTATAAAAGGTCTTTACACTAATGTTCTAGGTGAATTAAATCATTTAATTAACCCAGTGAGAATGTATACTAATAGGTCTTAGGTTAATTCAACTCAGGTTCCAATTTAATTCCCAGTTAGGAGGTGTTCTGTAAACCGTCAACTTAAATACCCCAATCTTGACAGAACTGAAGTGGTAGAGTTATCTTATAACCTAAAATCCTATTTGTCCTACTTAGTCATATTTTAAAACTATTTTAAAATAAAGTAAGACAAAATTCTAATCTCATTAGAGCTAATGTGATCTTAGGTCTAAATTAATTTTAAACAGTTTAAAACCAATTTCCTAAGATCTTATGTTTGCATGCAATTATTAATTATAGGTTGATGGTTACTAATAAAAAATTTTATAACTATTACGAATTTTAATGATTAGCCCTATAACATGCTTTCTATAGTTTCATTAATTAACAATCAAATTCTAATTAATTAACCAACCATATTACATGCATTTCATGACATAATATAACAATTATCTTTAATCTATGGATGTATCATGCTCAATGCAAATTGATTTTCACTTAAAATATAACACTTATATTAAATAAATCAATTATACATTAACAAAACATTAATAAATATAATTATTTATATTTATTTAATTAATGTTATACATCATACTTTTTCAATTTCATATATTTAATATATCAACGTACATTAAATAACTAATGAAATTATTATCATGCATTAAAACCATATAATATAACATTTATAATATACTAAGATGCATGAACATGTTTAACCTATGGTGGGATTTTAATTTAAATGACATACTTTATGCAACATTCAATTTAATTTAAAACATACATCACAAGCATAATTAAATTAAATAAAGCAAAATAGACTGACATATTTGGCATATCCTAGAAAGTAAAGAAAAAAAAAACAAAATTATGATAATTTGACTTTCCAAGACATATCGGTCTTCAATTTCTTCTTTGGCCATCAAAATTTAGGGTTTGAAACACCTAAATTTGATCCTTTGATATTTCAGCTACACATGCTTTGAAGAAATCTGCCAGATGCTTTGATGACGCACAACAAAATTTCCAGATTTGAAAACATTCCAAATTTTCAAGATTTCAATATTTCGGGGAAACTAACGTTTTTTTCAAGAATTTACAGCACTTTTACTTCAAAAAGATTACAAGAAAACCCTAACCCTTGAGAGTTTTACAATTGATCTAATCAAAACTTTAAAATCTAATGCCCAAATATGCCTAAACAATTAATTTTGCAGACCTTCACATATCTCATATATGAACAATTAAAACACCCACCATAAGAGATTTTTAATTCAAATCAAGAATCAAAGATCGGCTCTGATACCAATTGAAGGGAATTGAATTCCAGTGGAGATGTGTGATCGCGTTCTTTGATTTATTGAAAGAATTAAAAATACAAAAAGTAAAGAAAAATGTTAAGTATCATACCTTTACCAATCTATAATTCTTCAATCGATAGTCTTCTCCTTTTCCAAGAGATCTTCTCGCTATGACTCTGGGAAGGATCCGGTTTGTGGTAACCACTTCTTTGAAAGAACGGGAAGAAGAATTTTCTTAAAATTTTCTAAGAAAATTGGGAGAATTAGTAGCGGAAGATTTTTACAGTAATCGTAGAGATTATTCTTTTAGAGGGTGTGTTTTATGAAGGCTCCTAAGGGTCCTATTTATAGAACTCTATGGGTTACTCCTAATTTTATTAGGATAACCTCTATGTAGAGATTTTAATTAAAATATTTAATAATATCCAATATTAATAAATATCTACCTAAATAATATCTCATATTAAATAGTTTAAAATATTTAAATCTTATTTAAATATTTATCTTTTGCAGAATAATTAATTTTGGATGTCATCCAAATTAAATAATTAATTATTTGAATCCAATTCAAATCAATTAATTAATTCTCCCTCTATTTATTTTCTGCAGAATCTTTAATTTGGATCTATGACTAAATTAAATAATTATTATTTGAAACCAATTCAAATTAATTAATTAATTTTATCTCTATTTATTTTCTGCAGAATCTTTAATTTGGATCTCATCCAAATTAAATAATTAATTATTTGAATCCAATTCAAATTAATTAATTAATTCTCCCACTATTTATTTATATGGAATTTATCCAATAAAATAATTAATTATTTGAGTCGTATTCAAATAAATTAATTCTCCAGATTATAAAGTTATCATTTGAATCACATTCAAATAAAATTTATAATAAATCATGCAATTAATTGTATTCAATACAATAAATATTTTCCTTCATAAATTTGAACATTTTCAATTTTTCTTTCAACATAGTTGATCTTTGTTAGGTCCGTAGTGAGCTAGGAAGGGGACCTTATGGACCTACAGATCAGAAGCTTCAACGATAAGAGATTGATCGGCTAAACTCATTAACCACATTAAGCAATATTCATTAACTATGAGTACACTCCACTAAAAACCCACAATTGAACTTTTCTCACTGCAGATGTATTTTTTGTCTATGGATATAGACCAATAATAGCAAATTAGTCTTTCACAAGTGTTCGTAACAACAATTGGGTAAAATTACCGTTTTACCCCTGGGTTACTTCTAAATCTTAGTACTAGTGCTTCTCTAATGAACAACTTGTTTATTGTCCAACCATAAATAGAAACCCCTCTCGGGCCAGTGAGAGGGTAGGTCCCTTTGTTCAAGTCTCGGAGACACCACTTAAGGGAACACTTATCTACCTACCCTAAAAATGGGAATGAGTGAATTCCATTTTGTATAATTATGTCCCAACTCTCGACTCGGCCTTATCTCCAATATGGTAGGATATTGAGTCGGCAAACGGCCACTCTCACCCATACAAATCAAAGGACAATCCCTCGTGGATAGGAGTTCATAATATACCTAGGATTAAGACAAAGTTGCCTAGGTCACCCTATTGCAATAGAAACCTAACTAGTCAATAGAGTTACATCTAGCTATTACTATTTTGTGGTTTGGACTTATGCAAACTCATTATATAAGATACCCCCACTCGCATGTCACCTACACGAACGCGTTAGATCATTGTGTTTGTATCAAATACAAAGTGGGCCATATCCATTGTGTCACCAGGATAAGGTACCCAACCTTATCCCTATACTATAGACTCTTTAGACTGTATCTTGAACATTGATCTCTATATGTCCCCATATACAGTTCAAGACTCATAAAACAACTTAGGGTGTTAGATTATTGGATTTAGGGTTATTAAGATTAAAAAAAAAAAAAAATCAATAACACTTATTGAAGTAACACATCAATAACTCTTTATTAATGATTTAATTATGGTCAAATTATTACATTTACTATCTATGAGTTTTAGGGCATAAAGCTCAACAATAATCACTTTTACTTTATAATGTCGTTTACTGTTAAGACTGATTATTTCGACATGATGACCTAGGTAATTGATCTTAATCCTGGGTTAACTATGAACTTCTATTTATTTGGGATTACCCTTTAATCTACATGGGTGAGAATGACCCGAGTTCATCGACTCAATAAGCCTTCCATTTTAGGGATAAGACTAGGTAGATAGCTAGGGACATAGTCTTGCAAGATGAAATGGACTCCTACCTTATTTAAGGTTAGTAGAGAAGTTGTTCTCTTAAGTGCTGACTCTGGGTTTTGAACAAGAGGTCCCACCCTCTTATTGGCTCGAGAGGGACTCAGTTTGATGGTTGGACCACAAACCAATTGTTCATTAGAGGACTAGTGGAACTTAAGGAGATGTAATTACAGGCAGTAATTTTTGTCTCAATTGTAATTAGGAACAACTTATGAAGGATCGACTTACTAATCACGGGTATATCAAATGGACAAAAACATATCTACAGTCAGGAGAATGCAAATACTAGGCTATAGTGGAGTGTCTCAGTAGTTAACGAATGTTAATTAACTAGGTTAAAGAGTTCAGCCAGTCACTACAAGAAAAATAGCCTTTAGCGACGAATTATTTGTGTTTCTAAAAGTTACTCTTCATCGCTAACAAGATTTACCAACTAAAATCTTTCGTTGAACGCGTTCGTCGCTAAAGCCACGTCGGTGAAACAATTTTGTGACGTCCCATTCGAAAACATCGCACATAGCGACAAAAAGCGTAAATACGTTGTAGCCTATGATGTATAGCAGAATGTCGTAAAGGGCGACATTTAGCAGAACGTCGTACTTTACGACGTTTAGTAGAAAGTCACAAGCTGTGGTGTTTAGCAAAAACGTCCCAATTTGCTATTTGCGACGATTACTACGAAGTTGAAATCTACAATGTTTTTGCCCAATGTTGCATGGTAGCGAGTTATTACGATGATTTAAGTTTCGTCGTAAATTTTAATAATATTTTTAAAAAAATATTACTCGTTTTAGACATTTTTAAAAAATATTATCCCTGATATCAAATAATCGTTGTAGTACAACTCATATTTAAATCATGAAATTAAACACAAGTATCATATACTATTTATAAATATGTTTAATCTTTAATAAATATCCACTACAAAATATATACATATACATATATATATACCTTTTCTTCGATCTACAAAATATCAAACAAGTTTAAAATAAACCAAAATGTATTCTTCGGTTGAGAAAGGTTTGCCACCAACAAGTTCAATGTAATCCTGCACAATTAAATATACATATATCAAGTCACAACAAAC
>QLSR01001470.1:0-12372 GCA_031780015.1 Citrullus colocynthis
CCTCTCGAGCAGTCTGATTATTACTACTTATATCGATTAGCTAGATGAACATAAGCATCGGATTAAGATTACAATTGACAAGATCCAATAGTTACACTATGGTTCTTATTTAGATGCTAACACAACCTTTAACCCTTGATAGATTAGTTACTCATGGATTCAAAGTAAAATGCGGAAAGTGTAGAGAAATGAGTAGACATGGAAGAAATATAGATTGATGAACGGAATACAACTTTAGATAGCTCAATGTCTTGACACAAATCTAAAATCAAACTAGAAAAACAAGACAGAAAGCAGAAAAAGGGCGTCAATGTCTTGAGTCGCCGGAATGGAAGCGTAAGGATCTGCTGTGAAGTGGTCAAGTGGAGGGAAGACTCTTCTCTCTTGAGCTATTCGTCTCCGGTTGTGTTCTGGAGAGAACTCTGCTGTCACTTAGAAATTCTTCCGAGAATGAACAATCCTTTCTCATCTTGCAGGACTGCCCTTTTATAGATGTTGCGGTCGCAATCAATGACAGATTTGCTTGATTGGTGGCGAAATTGAAATCATGCGTCCATGTCGCCTAATTGCGTAATTCTCGGGTCAATTTAGATCCACCACTTTACCCACAGATTATGCATGTCAATCTTCCGACAATCTCTCAAGATTATGATCTGATTTTCCGCGCCTTGCGTCTTTTGTCATTATGCGTTCAAGGAGAGCTGGGCTGATGTCAACGCGTCATAGGTTGCTAACACACAGTTTTGCTTTAAGAGGTAGTCAACCCATCGTTTGCATTCCTGCATTGAAACATGCGTTTTAGGTTCAAAAAGTGGTAAAATTATTATCTTCATAAAAATACAAGAGTAGAACGCGTAGGAAGATTTATTAGTAGAATTTAGCTTAAACTCCTGCATGCTTCTCTATTTACTCTCTATTTATTCTCTATAATAACTTGTATTTCTACAAGTTATCAACTGCCCAACTTCCTGACTAGGTCTAATAAAAGTGGCATATAGCTGATAATAATGAGCAAGACCAATAGATTGAAAGCATGTAGCTAGAAAATCCTAAAGTTCTTTAGCAGAGTCAAATGCATCAAATTGAGTATATATGGCAGGGATAGAGGTGTTACCCAACCAAGTTATTATTTGATGATTTTTGCTATCCTAATCCTCTAAGCGTTCAATAAACTTAGCATCTTCTTCGGTGATGTCTTGACTAGCATCAACAACTACAAGCTTGGAGGTATCACTACTGGTGCCATCCTTTTTAGGTGTATTCTTGATCGGTTTGGTGATATCTCCTATGATAATTCGCCATAATTTTCGACCAATTAAAAAACTTCTCATTTGATGGGCACAAGTGATAATTTGTGCCATCAAATATAGTGCTAATGGGGCGCAATACATCGTTTTTCTCCATTAAATTAATAATAAAATAATGAAGCACGAATCCAAGGACTAGATTGAAACTATTTGAGAAGCAGCAAGGAGAACCGACGATGAACGCACAATGTCGAATTTGAGCAGTTGAAGTCGTCGGTCTTCACAAGAGAAGGCAGGCAGAACAACGGAGATATGGGGTGATACGATTCAGATCTGAGCAATACAGGGCTACTGAGAACGACGATTCGAATCTGGGCGAAATGATTCGAATATGAAACGACAGAGAACGAGAGAACGACAGGGAACGAGAGAGACAAGTCGAATCTAGACCGTCGGAGAACGAGAGAATGATGGAGAACGAAAGATAAGTCGGATTGTAAGTGGGTTGTCGAACTGGATCTGTGAGACAAGTTGGGTCTGCAACAACAGATGAATGATTTATCGGAGAATGGGCAGATGACTGAGTTGTCGGAGGACGAAAGCTTCTGAACAGATCTATCGATGGCCGACTGTTGCTTGCGTGATTTGGTCGACGGCGGCTGAACAGTAGTGGTAGAATTAGGGCTCTGATACCATATTGAATATTATTGAATATAATATTTGTGTGTACTTTACAATGAAAAATATATAAAATAAATATACAAAGAGAATAAAATATAAGGAAGTTATACCCAAATTAATTTGGGATTATACCGCAATTAATTTTAGGATTCTATTCCCTGAAATATCCTGAAATTACGTTAACAAAGGTGAAGTTGTGGAACTTAGAATTCTGGCAAACAAAAATGTTAAAAAGAAACACTGGTCATATTTGGAACGAATGAATGCGTAAGCCTCTTTAGCTGGCTTTGCCAACTGCAGTAGTGTTCCTCAGCAGTGACAGAGTGTGAGAGCTGAGGCAAAAGAAACAGATGAAACCATAAAGTGGGTTATGGGACTCATTAGCGAAAATGAAAATTTTCCAGATTTAGTCATCTTCAACCGACGGGGGAGACAACCGTTATCTAAAACCCTTCAATTTCTTCGCTCTTGATACTTTCTCTCACTTTCGTACGTCAACAAAGGCCAAATTTATAGTAGTGTCTATGCCTTGGTCTTTCTTTTTCAAATTGTTTCTCCTCCAATTGGTCCCCCGAATATCATTCAAATCTTTTTGGCTAGTGAGGATCCTTTTTTGTTTGATTTTGTTTGTCGTGATTTGGCATCTACCACGTCCTCCAAGGAGCTTGTTCAACAAACCCTTTCAGATACCCATTACAAATTAGAGTCTCAATTTCATCTCTTAAGTGATAGCAGTCACATATAGAATGCTTGTGACCTTCATAGAAGAGGCAATACTTCCCTTTATCTCTCCTTTCTAGTTTCATTTTCGCTGAGGATTTGAGCAACTTTGCTTGCCTTATTACCTTAACAATTTGTTCAAGTGACATAGATGTAGGAGTGTACCTCTAAAATTTACTACTTGAGTGACTCCTTGTTTGACTTTGTCTTTGAATCTTCTTCTCTTGTGGCTATGAGTCGATCATTCTTTACTGCGCTTTTTTTTCTTTCGACTATGAGTCAATCTTTCTCTATTGCTTTCTTTTTCTCTAGATTAAATTGGGTGGCTTCTGCCTTCGCTCGACACTGCTTTGGATTTTATTAACTTTTCTATCTTCATGTATTTTTGTTCTCTCGTGATAAATTCTAGATAAGAAGTAGGTTCTCGCTTGCCAATTGAATGAAGGAGTCTTACGACCCTTAACCCAGCTACTATCATGATCAGTGCAGCTGAATTTGTGTACCCTTCAACCCTCAAAGCTTCACCGTTGAATCTTGCTACTACAAATAGCTTGATGGCATTTGGCACTCTGTGCAACTCCATCTAGGATTTAAACGTATCCAGGTGGTCAACAGGGTCAGACTAACCATCAAATAGCTTGATGTTTGGGACCTTCTTAAATTTTGGGGGTAGCATATATCTCATTATCTTATCCAAAAAGGGTAGGTCTACCTATTTAATTAAAGCCTCAAGATCAACTCTATTCGTTTATCATGCTTTCTGGATGTCCCCCTGAATGTTTCCTATTTCTTATCAAATTTTCAGAAGTTTTGTCTTCCATGGGTGAGCTTTAACCTCATCCCTTATGCGTTCCTTTTCTACAATAAATTCTATTAGGTTAGTCTCTACTAGGGGTGCAAGAAAAAACTAAAAACTACAAAAATTGCTTAAGCCGATCAAAACTGCTCATCTATTCGGGCAATTTCGGGTTAAAAATATATAGAACCCAAAATATTTAACAGATTCGGATTAAGGAAAAAAAAGGGAACTTAATCGAATGATTGGATATATACAATGAGCATAAACATTTATTTCAGAAAAGCTCTTTGGTCGAACTGCTAAACAGGCGTGCCTTTAACCACAATGTTATGGGTTTGAGATTGAGAGTGAAATTTTTGTTTTATTTCAAAAAATATGATAAAAAATTTGTTGATTCCCTCTCCCAACCCAATCTTTCGTGTGTGCACACAATTAATCAGTAAACCATGAACTGAGCTAACCAAATTGCAGGTTCGAGTGGTTTGGGTGGCGCGATTTCTCATACCACCAGTCCGATTTTCTATATCTCCTTGATCGAATAATCGATTCGGTTTTGATTTTCTATAAAAATCGATTCTAACCGAACCATTTACACCCCTAGTCCTTAGAATCATCCGATTTCTCATCTTCATATCTTTGGTCTCACCTCGGCCTCGACTTTAAAGGGATGAGGTTTAACTTTTCTTGTATGCTTCTTCGCCTCACCTTGGCCTAGTCGTCTTCTTACTCTTTCAAAATCTACTCTTGAATCTCTAAAAACTTTAGGCTTGCCTAGATTCCGGTCCAAGTCATCAACCTTTTCTTCTAGCCCCCGACTTTCTCCTTTTCCTCTTCCTTTTCCTTCGAAGGTTGAGACCAAAGAGGGCTCAGAATTGGCGGATTATTCTCTAATTGGCTCATAATTCCTCGAGGATACCTTTCTTAATCATAGTCACTATCACCTCGTTGGTTCATCCTTCCTTTATTCAATTGGGTATTATAGACTTTTTCAAATAATGCTCGTTTCCCATAGGTGCAATTGTTGATGGCAAAATCTGGCCAAGCAAGTGTTGGGTTTTGTGCTTTAAACTTATATAATTTGTATAAGACTGGAACATGAAATAATTAATCTCTCTTTGTAACACCAATGACTGAAGAAATCAATATTTCAAAAAATGATCATGTGTAACTTGATTTCAACCCTGAGTGAGTTATGGAACGTAACCATACGAGATGGAATTCACTCTTTCCCTCTCCTTCTTGCCTTAGGGTAAGTAGATAAGTAGTTCCCTTAAGTGCTGAGTCCAAGTCTTGAACAATGGGGCCCCACCCCTCTCACTAGGCCGAGAGGGACTTGGTTTATGGTTGGACAATAAACAAATTGTTCATTAAAGAATTAGTAGTACTTAAGCACAAAGAGGTAATAAGAGTAAAATGGTAATTTTGACCCAATTGTAATTGCAAACAACTTGTGAAGAATCGATTTACTTGTAATGGTTATATCCATGGACGCAACATGTTCTACAGTGTATAAGAGTGCAACAATGGGTCTTTAGTGGAGTGCCCTATAGTCAATGATTGTTGATTAATTTAATTAAAGAGTTTAATTAATTGAACTTGAATCATTGAGCTTATAATCCATAGGTCAATTAGGTCCCCCTACTAGCTCACAATGGGTAAAACAAGGATCAAGAGTGTCACAACCCCTCCTAAGTTACCCTCTTAACCTAGGAAAAGGTGTGAGTGTTGGGTTTTATGCCCTAAAACTCGTAGATTGTAAATGTAATAATTTGGCCATAATTAAATCATTAATAAAGAGTTATTGATGTATTACTTCAATAAGCGTTATTGATTGTTTTTGTTTGTTTTGCCTTAATAACCCTAAATTCAATAAACTAACATCCTTTGCTATTTTATAAGTCTTGAATTGTATGTAGGGACATATGGAGATCAATGTTCAAGATACAGTCTAAAGGGTCTATAGTATAGGAATAAGGCTAGGTACCTTATCCCGGTGACACAACAGATACGACCCACTTTGTATTTGATACAAACGCAATGATCTAACACGTTTGTATAGGTGACATGTGAGTGGGGGTATCCTATGCAATGAGTTTGCATAAAAGCGGACCACGAAATAGTTATCACTAGATGTAACTCTTTTGACTAGTTAGGTTTCTATTTCAATAGGATGACCTAGGCAACTTAGTCTTAATCTTAAGTATATTATGAACTCTTGTCCACGAGGGATGTCCTTTGATTTGTATGGGTGAGAGTGGTCGTTTGCTGGCTTAATATGCCTACCATCTTAGGGACAAAACCGAGTCGGGAGCTGGGTACATAATTATACAAGATGAAATTCACTCATTCTCATTTTTAGGGTAAGTAGATAAGTGTGTCTCTTAAATGGTGTCTCCGAGACTTGAACAAAGGGTCTTACCCTCTCACTGGCCCGAAAAGGGTTTCTGTTTAATGGTTGGACCATAAGCATGTTGATCATTAGAGGAGCAACGGTACTTAAGAATTTAGAACTAACCAGGGGTAAAACGGTAATTTGAACAGCTGGTGTTACAAACACTTGTGAAGGACTAATTTGCTATTATTGGTCGATATCCATGGACACAGAAATATATCTGCAGTGTGAAGAGTGCAGCTGTGGGTCTTTAGTGGAGTGTACTCACAATTAACGAATATTTATTAATGTGTTAATGAGTTTAGCTGATTAATCTCATATCGTTGGTCCTTGTAATCTGTAGGTTCATAAGGTCCCCTTGCTAGCTTACTATGGACCAACAAGGATCAATTATATTGAAAGATAAATCTGAAATGTTCAAATGTATGAGGGAAAATACTAATTGTATTGGATACAATTAATTGCATGATTTATTATAAATTTTATTTGAATGTGATTCAAATTATAACTTTATAATATGGGGAATTAATTTATTTAAATATGATTCAAATAATTAATTATTTATTTGGATAAAATCCATATAAATAAATAGAGGGAAAATTAATTAATTAATTTGAATTGGATTCAAATAATTAATTATTTTGAATGGGATCCAAATTAAAGATTCTGTAGAAAATAGATAGAGGGAATTAATTGATTGATTTGAATTAGATTTAAATAATTAATTATTTAATTTAGATGAGATCCAAATTAAAGATTCTGAAAAAAAATATTTAAATAAGATCTAAATATTTTAAACCATTTAATATGAGATATTATTTGGGTAGATATTTATTAATATTGGATATTATTAAATATTTGATTTAAAATGAGGAGTTATCCTAATAGGATCAGGAGTAACTTCTAGAGTTCTATATATAGGCCTCTTAGGAACCTTCATAGAACACATCCTCTAAGAGAATAATCTCTACCATTGCTCTAAAAATCTTTCTCTACCAATTCTCCCAATTTTCTTAGAAAAATTCTAAGAAAATTTTCTTCCCATTCTTTCAAAGAAGCGGTCTCTTGGAAAAGGAAGACTACAAAGAGAAGACTATCAGTTCAAAATTATAGATTGACAAAAGTATGATGCTTAACCTTTTTCTTTACTTTTATATTTTTAGTTCTTTCAATAAATCAAAGAATGCGACCACACGCTTCCGCCATGATTCAATTCCCTTCAATCGGTATCAGAGCCAATCTTTGATTCTTGATTTGAATTAAAAATCTTTTATGGTGGGCGTTTTAATTGTTCATATATGAGATATATGCAAGTTTGCAAAATTGATTGTTTAGGCATATTTGGGCATTAAATTTTAAAGTTTTGATTAGATCAATTGTAAAACCCTCAAGGGATAGGGTTTTCTTGTAATCTTTTTTATGAAAAGTGCTGTAAATTCTTGAAAAAAATGTTGGTTTTTCTGAAATATTGAAATCTGGAAAATCTAGATTTTTTTCAAATGTGGAAATTCTGTTGTGCGTCATCTATTGTACATCATCAAAGCATCTGGCAGATTTCATCAAAGCATGTGTGGCTGAAATATCAAAGGATTAGATTTATAGGTGTTTCAAACCCTAAATTTTGATGGCCAAAGAAGAAATTGAAGACCAAGATATTTGGAAATTCAAATTATTGTAATTTTATTTTTTTTCTTTAATGTTTAAGATATGCCAAATATGTCGGTCAATTTTGCTTTATTTAATTTAATTATGCTTGTGATATATTTTATATTAAATTGAATGTTGTATAAAGTATGTCATTTAGATTAAAATTCCACCATAGGTTAAGCATGTTCATGCATCTTGGTATATTATAATATATGGTTTTAATGCATGATTATAATTTCATGAGTTATTTAATGTATGTTGATATATTAAATATATGAAATTAGAAAGGTATGACATTAATTAAATAATTATATTTATTAATGTTTTGTTAATGTATGATTGATTTATTTAATATAAGTGTTATATTTTAAATGAAAACCAATTTGCATTGAGCATGATACATTCATAGATCAATATAATTGTTATATTATGTCATGAAATGCATGTAATATGGTTGGTTAATTAATTAGAATTTGATTGCTAATTAACTAAACCATAGAAAGGATGTTATAGGGCTAATCATTAAAATTCATAATAGTTATAAAATTTATGATTAGTAACCGTCAACCTATAATTAAGAATTGCATGCAAAGATAAGATCTTAGGAAATTAGTTTTAAATTGTTTAAAATTAATTTAGACCTAAGATCCCATTACTTTGTCTTACTTTGTTTTAAAATAATTTTAAAATATGACTAAGTAGGACAAATAGGACTTTAGGTTATAAGGAAACTTTACCACTTTAGTTCTGTTAAGATTGAGGTATCTAAGTTGACGGTTTACTGCCTATTAGTATGCATTGTCACTAGTTAATTAAATGATTTAATTCACCTAGAACATTAGTGTAAATACCTTTTATAAGAGTTATAATAGGCAGACTTAGATAGATTAACTTAGCGGAATTTATCTAAGTTAAATAACCCTAAGATAAGGTAGGACATTTTAGTGGGAGGAAAATTATAAAACGAGATGTTTATATCAAGTTTTGCTCCTACGTCCCTGATTATTCACATTGTGAGATTTATACTCGGCTTCGTGTTACCCTGGGAGTGGCCTCCCTTCGAAAAAATGTTTGTATGGTTCAATAACAAGGTGAATGGGAAAATTTTTATAGTAAGTGGGAACGGGATGTATGTCAACATATCCCTCGGTCTCCAACCCTAGGTCGCACCATAAGATTCTTATGATCCACCTACGTGTCGTCCTGGAGCGACCATCCCTTAGGAGGGCTTGATCATAAGTTTCGAAACACCGCGAACTCCTAAAAAGAATAGGTTCACTTAGGTTAATTACCAACAATTGTATTTTCTAAAGGTAACTTGTTGGTGCATACCTCTAGGATCTGAAAGTGGGAGGGTTACACTTACAAGGATGAGTTAAAAGTTTATGAATCCTTGACCAAACAACGGTGGTTAATGTCTATAGGAATATGAGTTATTTTGGCATTAGAATTAGCTGAGAGTTGTCTCATTTCAAAGGAGGAGTGGCTAATCACTATTCGGTGGCTGTTGCTCGAAACCTCTGAACCATCGTTGCAAAAACTAAATCAATAGTTTATTAGGGTTTCTTTGATTGCTTGTTTTTGTTGAATATATTGAATTACTTGCAATTTTGTTTGCTTATGTAATGGGTTAAGGCAAAGATAACTAAAACGGTTAATTATTTATAACTTTAGCATGTCTTCCTCTATTGTCGCACTGCTTAAAAATGAAAAACTAATCAGTGAAAACTACGCAATGTGGAAATCTAACATGAATACGATTCTAGTCATAGATGATCTACGGTTTGTCTTAACGAAGGAGTATCCTCCTATCCTCGCTCGTAATGCATCCCAATCTGTTAGGGATGCATATGACCATTGGACAAATGCCAATGACAAGGCCTGAGTCTATATCTTGGTGAGTCTGTTTAACATACTCAATAAGAAACATGAGGCTATGATGAATGCACGATAGATCATGGAGTCCCTCCAGGAAATGTTTAGACAATCGTCCTCACAGATCTGACACGAGGCCCTCAAGTACGTTTATAATGCACATATGAAGGAAGGTCAATCGAAGAGAGAACATGTTCTCAACCTGATGGTCCAATTCAACATTGCTAAAATGAACGACGCGGTCATTAACAAGCAGAGTCAGGTGTCTTTTATTCTAGAATCTCTTCCGAAGAGCTTCCTTCAATTCTGTAACAATGCAGTTATGAATAAAATTGTGTACACCATTTCAGCTTGTGCAGTGGGAGCTGCAAAGTTGTTTTTTAGAAATATATTTTTATTTTTAGAAAATTTATATATAGTTCCTGAAATAAAAAGGAACTTAGTATCTATTTCCTGTTTAACTGAACAATTGTACTCAATTATTTTTTCTATTAATGAAGCTTTCATTTTAAAAAATGGTGTACGTATTTGTTTTGCTAAATTAGAAAATAACTTATATTTTTTAAGACCAACTAAAGAAAAGCACTTTTAAATCATGAGATGTTTAAAACTGCTAATACTCAAACTAAAAGGCAAAGAATTTCTCCCAGTAACAATAATACTTATCTTTGGCATTTGAGATTAGGTCACATAAATCTCAATAGGATCGGGAGATTGGTAAAGAATGAACTTCTAAATGAGTTAGAAGATAATTCATTACCTCCATGTGAATCTTGTCTTGAAGGTAAAATGACTAAAAAACCTTTTAGTGGAAAAGGTTATACAGCCGAAGAACCTTTAGAACTCATACATTCGGATCTCTGTGGTCCAGTGAATGTAAAAGCTCGAGGAGGGTACGAATACTTCATCTCTTTTATAGATGATTATTCAAGGTATGGTTACTTATACCTAATGGACCATAAGTCTGAAGCACTTGAAAAGTTCAAGGAGTATAAGACAGAAGTTGAAAACTTGTTAGGTAAAACAATTAAAACACTTCGATTTGATCGAGATGGAGAGTACATGGATTTAAGATTTCAGGACCATTTGATAGAATATGGAATCCAATCCCAACTCTCAGCACTTGGTACACCTCAGCAGAACGGTGTATCAAAAACAATGTTCATATCTTAAACAATGTTCCCTCGAAGAGTGTTTCTGAAACGCCTTTTGAGTTATGGAGGGGGCGTAAACCTAGTTTGTACTTTAGGATCTGGGGTTGTCCTGCACATGTGCTAATGACAAATCCTAAGAAATTGGAACCTCGTTCAAGATTATGCTAATTTGTTGGTTACCCTACAGAAACGAGAGGTGGTCTTTTCTTCGACCCATAAGAAAACAAAGTGTTTGTATCGACAAATACGACATTCTTGGAAGAAGACCACATGAGAGATCATAAACCACGAAGCAAAATGGTATTAAATGAAGCTGTTGAAGAGTCAACAAGAGTTGTTAATGAGATTGGTCCTTCATCAAGAGTTAATGAAAGAGCCAGTACGTCTGGTCAATCTCGTCCTTCTCAATCATTGGAAATGCCTCGACGCAGTGTGAGGGGTTGTATCACAACCTAACCGTTACTTGGGTTTAACTGAAACTCAGGTCGTTGTGCCAGACAATGGTGTTGAAGATCCATTGTCCTATAAACAAGCAATGAATGATGTAGACAAGAACCAATGGATCAAAGCCATGGATCTTGAAATGGAGTCTTTGTACTTCAATTCAGTATGGGAACCTGTAGATCCACTTGAAGGGGTTAAACTCATAGGTTGTAAATGGATCTATAAATGAAAGAGAGATGTAGCTAGGAAGGTTCAGACCTTCAAAGCTAGACTTGTAGAAAAGGGTTACACCCAAAGGGAAGGGGTTGACTATAAGGAAACTTTTTCCCCTCTTGCTATGCTTAAGTCTATTAGAATTCTCTTATCCATAGCTTCATATTATGACTATGAAATTTGACAAATGGATATTAAGACTGCTTTTCTGAATGGAAATCTTGAAGAGAGTATCTTCATGTCTCAGCCCAAGGGTTCACAGCCCAAGGTCAGGAGCAAAAAGTTCGCAAACTAAATCGATCCATTTATGGGTTAAACCAAGCATCTAGATCTTGGAATATTAGGTTTGATATTGTGATCAAATCTTTTGGTTTTGAACAAAATGTTTATGAGCCTTATGTATACAAGAAAATCATCAAAAGTAAAGTAGTTTTCTTAGTACTTCATGTGGACGACATTCTATTCATTTAGAATGATGTAGGATATCTTAGTGATGTTAAAAATTGGTCGGCAGCCCAATTTCAAATGAAAGATTTGGAAGAGGCGCAGTATGTACTTGGGATCCAAATCATTAGGGATCGCAAGAATAAAATGGCTCTGTCTCAAGCAACTTATATCGACAAAATGTTGACTCGATATTCGATGCAGAACTCTAAGAAGGGTTTATTACCTTTCAGGCACGGGGTTCATTTGTCTAAGGAACAGTGTTCTAAGACAACTCAAGAAATTGAGAATATGAGACGTTTTTTATGCGCACTTTGAGTGATAACCGCAAGTGTACGGGTCAAGTTATAATATTAGATGGTTAAGTTCGAATATCGTTCCACTGGAGATCCAAATGTTGAAGGTTTAAGTTACTTAGGTATTCTATAGTTGAATCAATTTTATTTGAGGATTGAAATTGAAAATTATGAGTTATGGAAAATATAAATCAAATAAGAAAAGTATTTAGGTGAGAAACAAAAGAGTCAAAGAGAGTTCTAGGGTAATGAATCCTTGTTTATTTTCATGCAATATTATAGATTTCATGGATTTTATTGTCAGTCATATGCTTAAGTCTAGAAACGTAATTCCAAGTTATTTTCTCTCAAAAACAACCCTTTCTCATGCAACTCGATTGATTATTAATCTCTTAAAACCAATACAAAATTACATGGCATTAAAAATAGTCTTTAACAACTTTTATTGTCAACCTAACTA
>QLSR01001471.1:0-13376 GCA_031780015.1 Citrullus colocynthis
CAAACCCTTTCTTTATCCATTCACACACATCTTTAGCTGAACTTGCTGTGTCGCATGCTTTCCATATTCCACAATTTTTAGTCTAGTGTACAAACAATCGCTTTCTTTAGATTAAAATCAACTCTCTAAACTATTTATTGGTTACCACTACAACACATGAAATTCAATTGAAAACTTAATCAATATAATCCTTGTGTTCGACCTCGAACTCACCGAGAATACCTAGTCTTTTGCTTATACTTGGGTAAAGGATAGGAAAACTTGACAAGACCACCAACGCATAGTAGGAAGACGCATAGCATGCTCAAAACATGACATGTTGTAAGCATAAACACATCATTTAACACTTTGCGTTAGGACAATTTACACATACAAAATACCAACAACATTTACTTCTAAGTTCTGGGGAAGTTTGCAGAAGGCGCTAGGAACCAAGTTGCAATTTAGTACTGCCTTTCATCCTAAAACTGATAAGAGGACGATACAGACTTTAGAAGATATGTTACGAGCCTGTGTACTACAGTTTAAGGGTAGCTGGGATGAATATCTGTCTTTAATGGAATTTGCTTATAATAATAGCTACCAAGAGAGTATTGGAATGGCACCATATGAAGCACTCTATGGTAGACCATGCAGAACCCCGGTGTACTAGGGAGAAGTGGGTGAAAAGAAGTTGATTGGACCAGAAATTATGCAATCTACAACAGAAAAAGTGGGGTTGATTAAAGCTAATCTTAAAGCGGTCAGGGACCGACAGAAAAGTTATGCAGACAAAAGGAGGAAGGACCTTGAATTTGAAATCGGTGATAAGGTATTCTTAAAACTATCACCATGGAAAGGGATCCTAAGATTTGGGAAAAGAGGATAGCCGAGCCCTAAGTATATAGGACCCTTTGAGATCTTGGAAAGGGTGGGACTCGAGGCCTATCGACTAGCACTACCAATGGAAATGTCTAGGATACACAACGTATTCCATATTTCAGTCTGAAGAAAGTATGTTCCAAATCCTAATCAGGTGTTAGAAATACAACCAGTGGAGATTCATGAAGATTTGAGTTATGAAGAGAAACCTGTGCAGATATTAGATGAAAAGAAACAAGTGCTGAGAACTAAAGTAATTCCATTGGTTAAAGTTTTATGGAGAAATCATGAGATAGAAGAGGCAACATGGGAACCAAAGGAGCAAATGATGAAACAATATCCACATTTATTTGCTTAGGAATCAACCATTTCTGATTTGGGGGACGAAATCTTTATAAGGAGGTGGTTATTGTAAGCCCCGTACTTGTTATTGAGAGAAGGTAAGTAAGAAGAAATTATGAGGCAGGCGAGTAAAGAAAATTGGCAAGGTTGTGGGATAGTAGAAATGGTAAATTGTAAGCCCCGTACTTGTTATTGAGAGAAGGTAAGTAAGAAGAAATTATAGGGCAGGCGAGTAAAGAAAATTGGCCAAGTTGTGGGAGAGTAAAAATGGTTAAGTGTTGGTCATGTGATGGGTGACCATGCATTTAGAGTATGTCTAAAGCTTGACAAGAGTGGCCGCTGGTAGGCATGCGTTGAAAAGGGCAGCTCGGCGTGGAAGTTGATGCGAAGGAAGAAGGGTGCAATATGCGTTAATAGAAGTACGCGTTGAAGGCTACTAAGTGCTAGAAGTTGGCATTGCTATGTGTTGAAAAGGCCTATGCGTTGAAGGATGGTATGCGTCGGGCATAGAAAAGTGGCCGAGAAGGCCATGCGGTAGTCGGCTATTTGGCGTTGGGCAATCAGTGGCATAGTAAGTTGAGACTATGCGTTGCCGAAGCCATGCGCGGAAGGTTGCGTTGGCTAATTCAAGAAGGAAGATGATGTTAGAGCTGGTAAGTCGGTGATTTATTTTGACATATAAAGGAGTGCATCGAATAATTAAGCCTTTTTGGACATATTTTCAAACTCAGATTAACTTCATTTCGCAGACGAACAACGAGGAAAGGTAGAAGAAGGTGCTTATATTGAATTCAGGTAGAAATCAGATCATTTTCATGATGATTTTGAAGCTAGAACCAGAAGCTTGATTGTTGCTGATAAATCTGGACACCAAACGGTATTTGAAGGAGAGTGAACTGAGGACATTGAAGCTAGAACTGAAATTTTGAGGTTAATAAGTTGAGTCAGTTCTTAGCAACTTCCATGAAGGATGTTTAAGCTAAATATGAGCAAAAATGTGTTAACCTCTAGGAGGAAGTAAGCGAAATTGAACTGCTAAGCAAATCAAGGCAGCTGAAGTTATTTGGGAATAATTCTCAAACGAAGATGAGTCATGGTCTGAAATTTTGAGGTAAGCTAGGAAACTCACTACTTTACAAGATTGTACGAGAAGAGAAGTTCTGATTTTGGCTGTAATATAGTTTTTAGCAGGATAAAGAAAGAGTTAGAAGGGAAGGAAGGAAACCATGATATCAAGTGTCGCTAGACAGTTGTATCACTAAGGAGCTGAAAAGTGAGCAGCGGAACGAGTGTCGCTGATAAACGCAAAGAGCTCTGCGTCTCACAACTCTCGTTGAAGTCTCGCTGGGTATCGCTGGTTAAGGTGATATCGCTAGTCTAGTTCACTCAGGTTTCACTAGTGCAGTACCCAGTAGTGTGAATTTCGCTGGTAGTCTCGCTAGTGACATAGAGTATCACTAGTTATTAATATGCATACTTAATGATTATGAAAAAGGAGTTCAAAGGAAACCTAATGTGAGAAATGTGTTTTTACAGGCCAAGAAGAGCTCGGAAAAGCATATAATCCACTCGGGGCCTGAGACAAATTGTGAGTGATTTTCTAATTTATCCAAGGATTATCTTTAATATTACGCAAGTGAAAATGAGGATAATATATGAACTCCTGTATGTGTGTTATCAAAATGCAAACCACGGCCGAAGGACCATGTGTAAAGGCCTATGAGGATATGATATATGATACACAGTGCTGAGGGACCATGAGTAAAGGCACTTGAGAAATTGATTAAGATAGTTTCCAATGCCGAAGGACCTTGTGAGAAGGCATATGGAAACCAGTACATGACGGATCAGTGCTAAGGGACCATGAGTGAAGGCACTTGAGTAGTGAATTATTAATGAAACTCAGTGCTGAGGGACAATATGAGAAAGCACTTGAGAGTTGAAACGCCGAGGGACGAAATGTGAAGGCGTATGAATATATGAATAATAGGAATTGAATTATGAGGTTAATAGCGCTGAGCTCTGTTCTGCTGCTTCTTAGAAAGATAACTATGCTATCTTGTTAAATGGCACGAGTGACCTAGTAATCTGTACTAATAAGATATATAGTAGTTTTATGATCAGCATTAACTCAAGGATTAAATTGTAATTGATAATTTAGTCACTCACTGGGCTTTAAGCTCACGCTTCTTGTTTATTGTTGTTCATTTCAGGTAGTAAGCATGTCCGGGACGCCTAGCCTACAGAAGATTCTCGTCTAGGCTTACTTGATTTTAGTTCTCTAGAATAGTTGTAAATACTCAGTCTAAGTACATGTTTTGTCATATATTATCCTTGTGGCATAACGAGTGTGGGTTTTGTTCTATATGCTGAACAAATACACATTTGAGCTGAGAAACCTTATGTAAAACTTATGTTTACCTTATAATGTTTCACTAGCATAAAGTTTTGTACATTTGATATGGTATTGAATTGTGTTTCAAGATATAAGATGACGTGTATATGTGTAGGTTGCCCCTACTCCTAGGTTAGGAAGGTAATCTGGGAGGGGGTGTAACAAAGGTCTTGAGATGATTTTGGCTAAGTAACAGGGTAACAAGCATAGTCGAACATTTATTACTCAAGAAAAGGGCTTGTAGTTAAGATATGGACATAGGGAAAGAAGTGACAAATGCATGATAGTATGCGGTTAAGGCACAGACGCATGGTAGTGTGAGAGGGAGAAACCTTGTCAAAAGTTGAAAGGTCGAGAGGAAGAAAGAGAATAAAGAAGCTAAACCTTAAAAAGGAAAAGTAGATGGACGCACAGGGGCACTAAGTTGTATGCATAGTTCGTATCTCGGAACAAGTCAAACGCATATGATAAGTTTATAAAGGTTACGTGGTTTCATTTAAACTTAACACTTTATAAGGAGTAGGTGTTTGGTTGCATGTCGAATTTGTCATGCAGCGTGACAAGTGGCAAACAAGTAGCAAAAAGAGAGGAGAAGTTGGATGACAAAAAACTTCATCCTAAAACTATAAATAGGACCTTGGGGGAAAAGGAAAAGGGAGGATCCTTAAGTCCGAATTCTTGAGAGAAAAGAGAGAGAGAAGTCGAAAAAGAGTAATCCTTGCGTTCGTAGTGAAGTCTGCGGCCAATAGACAAAGTGTTCCTAGCAACCTAGCTACCTTGCGTTCAAGAAGTTGTTGGTACTTAGGAAAAACCGAATCGGCTTTGCGTCCAACAGTGCTACTAGAAGGGGAAACTATCTGCTTGCACTCAAGGTGAACTGTCACACTCTACTTTTAAAACCTATGCGCTTAAGAGCTTATAAAGAAAAGAAGTAAGACAAGAAAGGTGGTATTGGATCACAAGGTTATGGAGTTGGCCGAGAAATATTGCTAAAAGTAGGAATGAGTATGCGTTGAACTTGAAGGAAAAGAGAGGTTTGTGCTTCAAGTATTGGGTAAGTATAAACCGTAGATAAGTTTCGATTAGAAGGATTGGATTGGAAGGTTGCGTTGAGTGATTTCTGGATTTTGGAATTAAAGTAATTCTTGGAGTTAAGAATCTTCTAAGTAGAATAACCAGAAGTGTTGAAGTATTGTAAGGAAACCCGAGAGCTTGGGGAAAAGAGGTGAACGTATAGGAAGTAACCCGAGAGCTCGAAGGAAAAAAAGTGAAACACATAGGAGGTAATTAAGGAAGGAGATGTAATCTTCGCTTAAGTAGGACGTATGAGTAAGAGGACTAAAGTTGAGTAATGATGCGTTGGAAGGAAATCTAAGTCTCGGAAAGAAGGATAAAATACATAAGGAGAAATCGAAGGAAGATGCTATTATAATTTAAGGTAAACGCATGGCTTCTATCAAGGAAGATTTTGTTCAAGAACTTGGATAATTTAGAGGATTCAGAAGTAAGCCTAAAGGAAGGAAGCTAGAGATGGACGTATGCTAGGATTTATCATTGAGAATATGGCTAAGCATAAGGAAGAGGTTGGAAGCATAACATTAGATTACAACTCAGGAACGCATAGAGGGACAATCAAGAGATCCTTAAGGATGGAAGAAAGGTCATGGACGCATAACAAAGTAGAGATAAACGCATGAAGTACAAACGCATGAAGGAAGATCTTGAGATGATTTTGTTTAACAGAATAACAAGCATAGTCGGATGTTTATCACTCAAGAGAAGGGCTTGTAATTAAGATATGGATATAAGGAAAGAAGTGATGGACCTATGGTAGTATGCGATTAAGGCACAGACGCATGGTAATGTGCGGAGGAGAAACCTAGTCAAAGGTAGGAAGGTCGGGAGGAAGAAAGAGAATAAAGAAGCTAAACGTTAAAAGGAGAAGTAGATGGACGCATAGGGGCACTAAGTTGTATGCATAGTTTATATCTCAGAGCAAGTCAAACGCATAAGATAAGTTTATAAAGGTTACGTGGTTTCATTTAGACTTAACACTTTATAAGGAGTAGGTGTCCGGTTGCATGATGGATGTGTCATGTAGGGTGACAGGTGGCAAACAAGTGGCAAAAAGAGAAGAGAAGTTGGATTCATCCCAAAACTATAAATAGGACCTTGAGGGAAAAGGAGCGGGGGATGATCATAAAATCTGAGTTCTTGAGAGAAAGTAGAGAGAAGGCAGAAAAGGGTAAATCCTTGCGTTCGTAGTGAAGTCTGTGACCAAGAGATGAAGTGTCCTTAACAACCTAGCTACCTTGCGTTCAACAAGTAGCTTTGCGTTCAAGATAGACTATGCGTTCAAGGTGAAACTTGCGTTCAGAGATGGACTCTACGTTTAAGGTAGACCTTGTGTTCAAGGAAAACTATGATTCCAAGGGGTGAAGCCAGAAGAATTGGTTGGAAGGCTACACATTGAGTTCAAGTAACCAACCTTGTGTTCAAGGGTAGGGTTGCGTCCAACCAAGCTGACAGAAGGCAAAATAAGTTGCCTTGCGTTTCAAACTTCAAAACGCTGCGTCCAAAAAGCTCGGGAAAGAGAATTATAAGGAAGAAAAAGGAACTACCATTGAGCAAGTATTATGTAAGTAACACTAACATTTTTCAAAATATGAATGTGTTCTCCGTGATCAATAGCAATGGTTTTGAAATTTGATTAAGCATTCATGAATTTTCAACGTGTATAGCTTTTATATTTTAAAGGCATTTGAGCATGCTGGTTGTTTGAAATGAGTTAATTGAAAAGCATGCTGTTTGATATTATATGATTTTATAGTTTTATTTAAAGCATGTTGTTTGATGTTATATGATTTTATGAAAGATTTGGACATGAGCATATTGAAAAGCATGTTGTTTGATATTAAGGATTTGGAATTGAGTTTATTGAAAAGCATGCCGTTTGATATAATATGATTTTTGGAAGATTTGGAAATGTTTAACTTCTGAATTTATGATACGATGTTTCCAAACATATTGTGTATTTTATAAAATCTTGAAATGGCACCCAAAGCTCAAGGACTTAGAAAAAGCTTATGGGTAGCCAAAATATAGAAGAGCTGATTAATTTCACTTATCCATGACCTAGATAACTTGATCTGAATCTTGAGCTATCTATGAACTCCTATTTATTCAAAATTATCTCTTGAACTGCATAGGTGAGAGTAAGCTCAATAGCATTGCTCAACATTCCTCCCGTTTCAAGGATAAGACCAAGTAGATAGTTGGGGACATAGAATTTTTGCAAGACGGAATTCACTCCTACCCAACTTAGAGATAATAGAGAGGTTGTTCTCTTAAGTGTTATTCCCAGGACTTGAACAACGGGCCCCATCCTCTCACTGGCCCGAGAGGGAATGGATTTAGTGATTAGATCCGAAATCAATTGTTCATTAGAGGGACAATGGTACTTAAGGAGAAAAGATGTAACTTAGTGATAAATCAGTATTTGACCTAGCTAAAGTTATGAACAACTAGTGAAGGATTAACTTATCGATGACGGTTATATCAAATGGACACAAATATATCTATAGTAAGGAGAGTGCAGTTACGGGCTCTAGTGGAGTGTCCTGTTAGTTAACAAATGTTGGTTAACTAGGTTAAAGAGTTTGGCGGGTTAATCTCGGTTCGTTAGAGCTCATGATCTATAGGTCAATCAGGTCCTTCTACTAGCTCATAAATGCACTAAAATCTTAGATAATGTGGTGAATAAGTTTGAACTGTTCAAATCTTGGCTTAAGGAATGAAAGCTAGATATATACGATATATCGACGTTTAATTATGAATTAAACGTACAAATAGAGTTAATTATAATATTTAAATATGATTTAAATATTAATCATATGAATAAGGATTCATATCAGTTTTGTAGAAAAATCGGGACAAGTGGGAAAAATAATATTATTTTATTATTTAATATTAAAATAATATTTTATTATTTAATCTTAAAATAATATTTTATTAATTAAATATTAAATTATTTTTATTAAATTACTAAATTATTTTTTAAATTAAAAATCAATTTTAATTCAATTTTTGGAAATTCATTGAAAATTGATTTTAAAATTGATTTTTGAAGATTGGATTTTCCCACTAACTAAGTTAGAAGCTTGGTTGTCTTCTTCACAATTAACCAACAAATTAACCATTTTGTGTTGTCAAATTTTGATGCAATTGGATTGCATGTTATTCTTTAATAAATAGAGATGATTTTAACATAACAATGGTTAAGAATTTTGTGAAATTAAGGGTTAATTTTGCAAAATTCCATCCATTGTTCATCTTCTTCCCAACCTTTATTCTTTCTCAAATTCACCACAAGTTTGGATCCCACCATCCAATCTAAGCCTAGAGAATAGTAGAGAAGACTCTTGTGGTGGTTTACAACCAAGTGGTGCTGAAATTCATCAATAATTGAAGGAGAATTTGGAGCTTCAAGAGTAAGTGTTCTTGAAACTTTGGTTTTTCTTTTTAATTGCATGTTTAATTCTCTAAATTGAGCATCTTAGAGTGAAAATTGATCAAATTAACTTTCACTGCATGCTCATTTATCCATCAATTGGTATTAGAGCTAATTAATTTCACTCAATTTGTTTTGGTGGGGTTTAATTCATGAGATGAATGTTTATGGGAGATAAATTGATTTTTCTAGTTTTGGCATTTTTTTTACCTTTCAATTTGTGGTCAACTGTTGTAATTAATCTGGGCGTTTTGCTCGTTAATGAGTTAGAAGAGTCTGTAACTTTTTCGGGATTTATCAAGTTGTAATTGGGTCGAATTTCGAAGAAAACCGAGAAGTGTTTATGAAGAAGGTGAAGTCTGTAACTTTTTCTCCTTCTGGTTCTTCCTTCCGTGCTCAATTTGAAGAAGGTGAAGTTGACCAGTCAACCTTTGACTGATTCAGTCAAAGTTTGACCGGTTCAACCCTTTTTCAGCAGGTTCAGCTCGTTTTCAAGGTGTTTCAAGCCGGTTCAAGCTGGTTCGAAGTGTTCGGGACTTATTCGAGCAATTTTTAAAATTATTATTGTAATAATTTCGTTTTTTGCTTGTAAAAAAATGCCGTAACTGGTCAAATTTAGTGTTTTTTAATTATTTATGCATTATGAATATATATTTAATTAATTTAAATTTATTTATGCATATAGTATGCCATATAGATTTAAATCCCCACCATGGGATAAGCATGTTTCATGCATTTTATGTATGTTATAAATGTTATAATATATAGTATCCATGATTATTTTAATTTCATGAGTGTTAATATAATTAGTTATATTAATTGATGAAATGTATATATATGTTATGATTTTTGAATTGTTTATTTTATAATTGTTATAAAATAAATTAGAATTTTAAAATCTATAACAAAGATAATTGCATGCTCACCTAGAGTAAAATCGGTGCAACTCAAATCAACCTCTTTTAATAGTTAAAATTAGGTCGATATCTTGTAAAATTGTGTTTACAAAACTCACCCAACAAAATCCTGCCTAAGGCTGGAGGTATTTAAGTTGATGGTTTACAGAACACCTCCTACCTAAGGATCGAGTTGGCGTATGAGTTGAGTTAACCCGATTTTATAGGTTAAAACAAACCAGTATAAACGTTATACTTGGATATAACCAAGTAAATACCCAATTAAAATTACAACACTTTAGTGGGAGATTAATGATGTATACGATACATTATCATTAGCTCTCACGTCCCTAAGAATTCACAACGTGAGTTCCCATGCTCAGCTTCGAGTTGCTATTTGGGCAACCTCCCTTCGAAAAATGTTTGCATGGGTCAATAGCAAGGTGAATACGGGAAGTAGTTTATAGTAAGTGGGTGAAGGGTGTGTGTCAACACGTTGTATGGTCTCTTCCATTAGGTCACACCGTGAGATTCCTATGTTGCACCTGCTTGGCGTTTATAGACACCATATCCCTTCAGAGGGTTTGTAACATAGGATTCGGAACTCCATGTACTCCAGAAATGGATAAAGTTACTTAGGTCTATTTTCAAGCCATTGTTTCTCTTTCGAAGGCTTGTTTGATTATGATCTTTGTGATTCGAAAATAGAGGATATACACTTACAAGACTTACTAAGTGTTAGTAAAGTTCTTGACCAAAGAAACTGTAACTAAATACTATAAGAATAAGAGTTATTTTGGTATTAGTATTTAGTCAAGAGTATCTTGATTCAGTGAAGGAGTGGTCGACTGCCCTTTAGTAGGGGCCATTCTGACTCACCGAAGTATCATTTTGCAAAATAATAATGAAATATGGGTACATTATTACTTGCTAAATAAGTTGGATTAAAATTTAGAGTACATTCACTAATTAAACTTGTTCATTTTTTTCCCAGCAATGAATACATCTATAGTTCAACTATTAGCTTCGGAAAAGCTTAACGGCGATAACTATGGAACTTGGAAATCTAATTTAAACACTATACTAGTTATCGACAATCTGAGGTTTGTTTTAACAGAGGAATGTCCTCAAGTCCTTGCTCAGAATGCAAACCGAACTGTTCGGGACACTCATGACAGATGGACCAAGGCTAATGAAAAAGCCAAAGTCTATATTTTGGCAAGTATATCAGATATACTATCCAAAAAGCATGAAAAAATGTCACCGCTAAGGAGATCATGGACTCATTGCAAGCTCTGTTTGGACAACTGTCCTCCTCAGCTATGCATGATGCTATCAAATATGTTTACAATTGTTAGATGAAAGAAAGAACGAACGTTAGGGAACATGTTCTAGACATGATGGTCCACTTCAACATCGCAGAAGTAAACAAAGCTATCATGAACGAGAAGAGCCAAGTAGGATTCATCATGGAGTCTCTTCCGAAGAGTTTTTTCCAGTTCAGAACTAACACCATGATCAACAAAATAGATTATAATCTTACCACCCTTCTCAATGAGTTACAGATTTACCAGTCCTTATTGAAAAATAAGGGTTTTGAGGCAGAGGCGAATGTTGCTACTACCTGAAAAAGCAGATTCCAAAAGGGATCTACCTCTAGAAATAAATCTGTCTCAAAGAATAACGGTATTTAGAAGAATAAAGGAAAAGGGAAAGGGAAAACACCTCCTACTACTATTGCAAAAGACAAAAAGCCCGTTGTAGAGAAAGGAAAATGTTTCTACTGCAACAGTGATGGGCACTGGAAAAAGAACTGCCCAAAGTACCTTGTCGATAAGAAGGCTGAAAAAGAGAATCAAGGTAAATAGTGATTCTACTTGGATACTAGATTCAGGGGCCACTAATCACGTTCGTTCTTCTTTTTAGGAAACTAGTTCCTGGAAACAACTAGAAGATGGTGAGATAACTCTCTGGGTTGGATCAGGAGAGGAGAGCTCATCTCAGCTTTGGTAGTAGGAGATGTAAAGTTATTTTTTGGAAATAGATATATATACTTAGAAAATGTTTTATATGTACCCTCTTGCAAGAGGAATTTAATATCTATTTCTTGTTTAATTGAACATATGTACAAAGTTTCTTTTGAAATTAATGAAGCGTTCATTACTAAAAGAGGTTTACAAATTTGTTCTGCAAACTTAAATAATAATTTATGTAAGTTAAAATCAGCTAGAGTTAAGGCTATTTACAATACTAAAATTGATAATTTGTAGAAATACAAGTTATTATATTCACTATTTGGAATAATTAGAGTAACTTTAGGGCTAAACGCATGATTTTGGTAGTTGAATTGTGTAATATGTATTACAATGCGTTGGCACCATTTACAAAAAAATATACCTGAGAAAATATGAGCTTTTCTGTTCTTAACGGAGGATTAAGTAGGAAAGAAGCACAAATAACTCAAGTACTAGAGAGAAAGTTGCTGCAAGAACAAAAGAATTGAAAAACCCATGCGTCAAGACCATGCGTTGAGAAGAAAAAGCTGATACAAACGCCTGGGCAATAGCTGTCATGTCAATATGCAAAAGGATTACACGTTATCAGATCATGGCAGAACCAATAGGCTAACGATGTGAAAAGTTTGCGTAGCAGGACATGGAATTTAATGCAAAGGTGTCAAGTCATCATGAATTCAACTTTTCGACGTCTATAAATAGCCCAAAGCTTCTCCATTCAAAAGGACAAGAGAAAGGAGTTTAAGAGGCGAAAGCTCTGCATAAATTCTCTCTCACCATAACCAGCCTCCATTTGAAGCTCTTTTCTGAGAAGGATTTTGAGAATTTTCAAAGTGATCTCCCAGTGAGTGAGAACCTTCATCCTATGCCATTTATGTATTAGATAGCAACCATCTCAAGCCTCCATGAAGCAAGACATTGCCAGTGGCAGCTTGACGTCTTCCATTTATGTTCTTTCTTCATTTTCCTCCTTCTTACTTATGCTTTGTTAATGACATTTGAGAGAATGGTTTATTTTTTAATATAAGTTCGATTGACGATTATCTTCCATTCATTTCAATATTAAATACTTTACACCATGTTGCTTGTATGTTGAATGAGTTAGATGTTAGAAGCTAGTTTTTCTTAAGCAATATTAAGTATGTTATATCTTCATTAATGCATATCATTAGCTTGCATAGCTTTGCTGACAAACGAATTTAACAAGCACGACTATCTAGCTTGAGAGAGTAGAGGGTCAATCTTTAGCATTTGTCAAGACTAGATGAGGTTCAGAGATGTAGTTTGTCACACCCCCTCTCTGATTACCTGCTTAACCTGAAAGGAGATGTGAAGACTACATCACCCCTCTTGTGACGCATATTGCCCAATCGTACAAAACTTCCTGCACAAACATTTCCATATGTGTACATTCATAGAATTCAGCCATATTAACGTATGATCATAATATAATAATCCTTCCTGTACACAGTAGACTTTTATAACATATTCTCTCATAACCCACTTATAAACAACTAAATCTACATGCCACCAGTGATAAGTTATTTACACGTATAACAACGAGAAAATAAACTGTTTTTAGAAACTCGAAGCTTAAGCAAGGTGAGTTGGAGTAGGCAATGCACCAGGAACGTCCTTGCTACCTGGGAGGAAAAGAAAACATGGAAAACGTGAGCTAAAAGCCCCGTGAGTGACTAATTTTGTAAAACTATCTTTTGTTCAAAAATAGGCATGTTAAATCATAATAACACCATAAACGTAAACGTGATTCAAATAATCATTTCTATAAAATCATAATTTCAACAACGTAAACAAATCACATACGTTCATCCCAAAATGATCGTATACGAAAAACAGTTCGTCCTCAAAACTTTCCCTTAGTCAGGGCGGAGCAAGACTCAACGCACTCGACGTCGAAAACAAGTAACGCTCGATGCGGAGCAAAACTCAACGCACCAGCATATAACCTCTATGTGCACATAGGACTATGGCGGGTTGCCCAAGTACCTTCTCCATATCCTTCAGTACTGGGTCCCAGGAAAACTCACATGCCTTCTCATGTCCTTCAGCATTGAGCCTCCTCTAAAACATTTTAGGAACCAATATTTTACGTAAATAGTTCACATGAAAACCTTTCATGAAAATCAGGTATATCACAATAAACAACATTTCACAACATGCCATTCAACGTCATATATAAAACGTATAAAACGTGCCTTATGAACAATAACATCAAACATCATGCTTTTCAAGAAAACAGTTCATCTCAAAGCCATATTTCATAAGAAAAACCAAACTAAACATTTTCAATAAATTCGTTTTCAAAGAAAGAAAAGTGTCACTCACAACTTGTCCTT
>QLSR01001473.1:0-23344 GCA_031780015.1 Citrullus colocynthis
AACCATGAAAGTCTACAAGATCAACATAAATTCATAAACAAATCATCAAAACCCTAAAACTAAAGAGTTTAGCCACTCATAGCTTGAAGCAACATGTTTAAGCAAAATAAACAAAGAAAGAGTGTAAGAAAAGGGAAACTCTACTGAAAAGAGGCTCTTGATTGAGGTAGCACCGTCACGGTGTCCTTGGCTCTTACGTTGGAATTCGAAGGGCACCACGACTATCTCGAACTCTTTTCCTCTTCCTTGCAACTAACTCACTCTTTGAACTCTCACTCAATTTTCTCCTTTTTGTGCCTCTTTAGGTCTGTAACTTCCTTGATTTGATTCGATGATTAGGGCTACTGGAAACCCCCAAATTTATAGAGTTTGGCCGCCCAAAAACTTACCAAAAATAACAATTTTCATTTAAGGAAAACTGGCGCCGTCGGTGCTATTGAAGATATTGGAACGGCGCCGCGACGCTGTTGGAGAGCGCCGCGACGCTCGGGATGCGTTCAGAAAATCTTGCTCTCGGGTTTTAGCGCCGCGGCAGCGCCGTCTAGGCACCGCAGTGCTGCCCCAATTTGTGCCATTTTGAGTTTTTCAGCTCTTTTTCGCGGTATTCTTGCTCGATTTTGATCTTTTAGTCTTTTCTTCTAATTTTCCTCGTTTTAACCTGAAAACCACTAGCAAACAAGTGAAATCTAATATAAACTCCCTTAATTTAAGAGAATAGAAAGCACTTTTCAAGTGCTTATCACCTAGCGAGATTACTAGCGAAAATACCCAATAGGGCATGACACTAGGGACACCAGGATAAGTGAGATTAGCGAGATTTACCTGAGGAATGAGACTTAGCGAAACCCAGCGAAATTTGTGAGACGGAAAAACCCCGCGTTCCAGCTACACTCGTCTTGCTACTTATACTTTATTTACTCAGCGACACCCGCTTCCTAGTGACACCCGACAGCAGAGTTCCTTCCTTTCCTTTTTGTCCCACTTCGACCTGATAAAAATCGTATTTCCAGCTAAATTCAAAACTTCTTCCTTTCTATAAACTTGTAAAGGAGTAGGTTCTCTAACTTACCTCAAAATTTTAGAGCATGTTCCTTCTCTGTTTGAGAGATATTCTCAAATAACCCTCAGTTGCTCTCAATTGCCCAGCAAATCAATAGTAATCACTTCCACCTACAATTTTACATGTTTTCCCTCAAATTTAACTCAAACATCCTTCATAAAAATGGTTAGGAATTGATTTAACTTGCTAACCTCAAAATTTCAGCCCTATCTTCAACTTCCTCAGCTCACACTTCTCCAATGATTAGACCATGCTCAAACTTTACGACCACAATCGAACTTCCTGTTCCAGCTTTAGTTACACCACCAAAATGAATAGAAGTTCACTTGAATATGACATGAGCACCTTCTTCTACCTTCCCTCGTTGTGTGTCTGAAAAATGGAACTGACTCGAGTTCTGGAAAGTGTCTAAAATGATATATTTGGTCCACTCATATATATATGCTGCCGACTTAACCTCCACTTCCATTCCCTTTTAAAATAAGCTGGCTGGCGCAGATTTTTCACCAACACGCCAACGCATAGCACGCTCAACGTATCCTACCTCAAACGCCCACAACAACACACCGACGCATAGCACGCTCGACGCATCCTATCTCAAACGCCCACAGCAACACACCAATGCATAGCATGCTCGACGCATCTTACCTCAAACGCCCACAGCAACCATCCCCAACCACTGCCTTCAACGCATGGAATCGTTTAACGCATAACTGCAGACCAACGCATATAGCCACTCTCTAAAGCATACTAACTTTACCAACGCGTAGTAGGTCAAGTATAATTTTTCCCCGCCAAGTTCCAACTTCCTTTCCAACACGTGACACCTTCAACGCATGGTAACACCCTCAACGCATAGCAACTTTTCATGGTTACACCTCCAACGCATAGTAGCTCTATCAAAACATAACAACTCTTCTACCTCAACAACGCATAGCCATGGCCAACACTTAACCATTTTGCTCCTTCACTCTCGGCCACCGCTCCTCTTTTGAATGCATAATACATATACTTCTTCTTAGCTTGCTTTTCCCTAAGGCTAAGCATGCCTTACAAGTTAGGCTTGCATGCCCTTTTTGACTAAACTCTTACCTAAGTTTGGTTCCCTCACTAGAAACTGGAGTTTGTTATTTTATGCGTCGCTGATTACGATTACCCACCTTCGTTTGGCATACCAACTATGGGGTGCATGGAGGAAGCCAACTACGAACAGGTGTCGTTTTCAGCTAAACTCTTAACAAGGTAAGTGTATTAGTCTTGCCAGCGGAGTTTGCATTTCTGAGTTTTATTTTTAGGTTTTTTTTTTTTTTTAATTTTTATATATGAAAGAAATAAGTTCCTCATATTTTAATCTTTGACAGTTCAAACCTCTCCCACTCCCAAATTTTGAGAGTAGGAAGGTCCTCTTTGCTTAAATTGTAAACATAGATTATGTTGAAAAATTTTGTAAAAGAGGTTTGAATTGACAGCTTGCACACACGCAAAGTAGGCTTGCGTTTCTAATGAATAGTATGAAGAGGCATGGAAAGTTATCTAACTTAGAGTATACAAAGAGTGTAAGCATAATTATCATCATAGTGACTAACTTATCAACACAAAGATGAAAGCTGGGATTAATGAATTGTACTCAGATAGAAACTAAAAGCAAGGAGAAATGCAAAGAGTGAAATAGACAGTCAATTTGGTGAAGTATTCATTCTATTACTTTCTTCCCAAAAACGCATACAATTTGAGTTAGAATATAATTGTGATGAAAGCTACAAAGAAGATACAACTCTAACTTCAGCCCTAAATTTAACTATTCGGCATGTCTTCATTAGGTCTGCGTTGCTGCTTAGGTGCAGGATGTTGTGGCATTGGGAAGACAAGCGGATGTTGTAGACGTCCTAGAATGTTAGGGGGCGAGACTTCCGGTCGAATAAAAAATAGTTGATGGATGTAATTCAAAGTAAAATGAAACTGCTCAGTTTGCTAGCGCGCTAACATGTTCATCGAATGCATCATGGGATGCAGGATCGGTTGTTGCAGGTATGCTTGCACTGTTTCCCAATTGAGGTCGAGTTGGGCTTCTTGCGGTTGAGGCTGCGGTTGTGGGAGAGGAAGGTTTTGCTGGGGGTGAGAGGTTGATGGAGTTTCATCAAATGCAGAGGATGATGGATGCACAGTGGTCGCACCAAAATCCCCATATTGTGAATCATCAACTCTTTGAGGGGAGGTCGAAGAGGAAGAGATAGTTCGGATTGAGGGTTCGACATGTGGGCCTAGGGGTTGTGTCTCTACAGGAGGTGGAGATGGAGTTGGTTCTCGTGGGGTCAATGGGAGTGGGGGTGAAGGACTTGGGGAAGGGGTAACTCGGACAGTGGCATCAGGATTTGCCACGGGCTTGAGTTTTGGCTTGGATGACTTCCCTTCTCCTTCCTCTTCGACGGCTTTGGAAGTGGGAATTCAGGTGGAGGTGTTGGCTGATGAGATCCTTTGGCGGCCTTGGCGAGACCTGGCTGGTGTTGCGATCCTCTCATCAACCGACGCAGAGTTTTGTTGGCAATAACACCATTGACTTTCGTCATCTGGTCTGCGTCTAACATTTCCTTATCACTTCTGATGGCAGCATTGGCACGTAAGCTCATAATGAGCCAAGGGAAAAATAGTTGCCCCATTGGCTTACTGAAAACCCCTCAGATCTGTGCTGCTATTATGCATCCGACGTCCAGACGGATGCCTCGCATAATACAATATGCTGCCATCACTTGATCCCTTCAGATGGTTTTGTCGTGTGAAGTTGGGATGACCCGCTTCTTGATGAAGTACACCATCAGGTTGGCCTTAGGCAAAAGGCAGTTGGTAGGCAAGGTTCATATGCCTGTGGGTGATACGTCCCATTTTGACCCTGGCTTGGCCATGACCCGAATGGCATCTTGCTGTATTCGGGCAGAGTGGATTCAATGAGACTGTTGCCCCCTGCATATGGGTCGTCCCTCAACTTAAATATGGCATTAATTTCCTCCAAGTTGAATGGGACTTCACTTCCATCCACCACCACTACATCTTCCTCTTCATTAATGCGTCCGTTGTAAAAACTTCGGACTAACGCTGGTTGAATCCAAGATGGGTAGGTACAGAAGTCTCACCAGCCGTGGTGATCTATGAGGTCTTGATGTATGTCGGCAGTGGGGCTTCCTCTGGAAAGAAGGCAACCTCCATCAATAAGTCAGGGAACAGCTTGCGTCTCCCTTTTCCCTCCGTCTTCTTTGTTGACTATTGTACGTTTAACGTGCTAAATATATGCGATATGAATTGGTCAAGTTTTTCTATTCTTCACCCAAGTATAAGCAAAGAATGAGGTTTTCTCGGTGAGTTTGAGGTCGAACATAGGGACTATTGATAACTTGTAGAAACACAAGTTATTACAGCCTTTCTCTTAGAAAAATAGAGATTAAATAGAAAATCATGCGGTAATTTGTGTTGAATTCTATTGATAAATCTTCCTATGTGTTCTACTCTTGTTAATTGATGAAGATAATTGTTTTGAAGATTTCTAAGCCTAAAATGCATATTTTAACGCAGGAATGCAAGCAACCTGTGGATGTGGTGACAACCGCTCAACGCAGGATGATAGATTAGTAACATATGGATGCGTCGACATAAGTGAACACATGAACCCAAGTTCTCCATGGACGCATAACGACCAGAAACGCAAGGCAGCAGAAAATCATATCAGAATCTTGAGAGATTGTCGGAAAGATTGACATTCATGATCTGCGGCTAAAGTGGGTGGATCTAAATTGAACCGAGAATTACGCAATTAGGCGAGATAGACTCACGACATCAATTGCGCCTCCAATCATGAAGATTTGCCACTGATTACGAACGCAGCCTCTATAAAAGGGTAAACCTGCAAGCTGAAAAAGGGTTGTTGATTCTCGGAAGAATTCCTAAGTGACAACAGAGTTCTCTCCAAAAGACAACTGGAGACAAATAGCTCGAAAGAGAAGAGTCTTCCCTCCGCCTGACCACTTCACAGCAGGTCTCATGCTTCCATTCCAGTGACTCAAGACATTGAAACGCCTTCCTGCTTTCTATCTTTTTCTAGCTTTGATTTTAGATTTATTATCAAGACATTCAATTGTCTAAGATTGTATTTCGTTCATTAATCTACAATTCTTTCATGTCTATCCATTTCTCTACACTTTTCGCTTATTACATTGAATCTATGAGTAACTAATCTTTCAAGGGTCATGGGTTGCGTTAGCATCTGAATAAGAACCATAGTGTAACTATTGCATCTTGTCAATTGTAATCTTAATCTGATGCTTATGTCCATCTAGCTAATCGATATAAGTAGCAATAATCAGATTGCTCGAGAGAGTAAATGATTGTGGAACTCAATTGACAAGGCTAAGAAGTGTTACCTAGACATAGAAATAACCTTGGTACTTAACACTCTCCTATGCGGTATAGACATAAAACGCATAGCGGCTGACAACCGGGAGAAGAGTCGCAAATATGAATAAACTATCACTATGCGTTTCTGATTTTAGATGTTAACCAACCCCCGCCCTGCGTTTTACCATTCACATAACTCATGAGCTGACTTTACTGTGTCGCATACCTCTCCATCACCTACATTAGCTTAGGTTTATTGCTTTCTAGTTAGTTAGACGCATCACTCCTCATCACCTTCTTTAAACGCATGACTCAAATAATCCAATTAATTAGAGAATCTGCATAGTCCCTGTGTTCGACCTCAGACTCACCGAGAAAACCTCATTCTTTGCTTATACTTGGGTAAAGGATAGGAAAACTTGATAGATCACTAACGCATAATATTAAGCATGTTAAACGCATAATACGTTGAACACATGATAGTAAGCTTAATAATAGATAAATGCAACAACAAGTTTTTGTACTTTAGATTTGCAAACGCAACAACTATATAGATTCTAAAATTTGTTGGATTATTTAAGTTATATGCGTTACAAGAAGGTGGTGAGAAGTGATGCATTTAAGTAAATACAAAGCAGCAAAACTACGCTAAAGTGATGGAATGGATAGGTATGCAACACAACAAAGTCAGCTAATGGAATTATATGAATGGTAAAAACAAGGCTGAGGTTGGTCATCATCTAAATTCAGAAACGCATAGCGAGATCTATTTCATACCAGCAACTCTTCTCTCGGTTGTCAATCGCTATGCTTATATATCTATAACGCATAGGAGAGTGTTAAGTACCAAGGTTATTTCTATGTCTAGACAATACTTCTTAGCCTTGTCAATTGAGTTCTATAATCACTTACTCTCGAGCAGTCTGATTATTACTACTTATATCGATTAGCTAGATGGACATAAGCATGAGATTAAAGTACAATTGACAAGATGGAATAGTCAAAACTATGGTTCTTATGTAGATGATAACACAACCCATGACCCTAAAGAGAGTTAGTTACTCATGGATGGTAAACAGCAAATGGAAAGTGATAAGAAATGGACAGCCATAGAAGATGTATAGATTGATGAATGGAATAAATATTTTAGAAAATACAATCTCTTGTCAATAAACTAAAACACAAGTAAGAAAAAGATAGAAAGCATGAAATGGCTCCTCAATCTCTTGAGCTCACTGGGATGGTAACGTGAATTCTGCTGTGATGTGGCCAGGCAGAGGGAAGACTTTTCTCTTTCGAGCTATTTGTCTCCGATTGTCGTTTGGAGAGAACTCGCTGTCACTTAGGAATTCTTCCAAGAGATCCAACAACATTTTCAATCTTCAGGTCTGCCCTTTTATAGATGCTGTGTTGCAATAGCTGGCAAATCTGCATGATTGGAGGCTGAATTGCTGCCTTGCGTCTTTCTCGCCTAATCGCGTGATTTCCAGTTCAATTCAGATCCACCACTTTAGCCGCAGATCAAGCATATCATTCTCTCGACAATCTGTCAAGATTCTCGTCTGATTTTCCACTGCCTTGCGTTTCAGATTGATAACACATCATAGGTTGCTTGCATTCTTGTGTTAAAGCATACGTTTTAGGTTCAAAAAGCTTCAAAACTATTATCTTCATCATTTCACAAGAGTAAGACGCATAGGGAGATTTATCAACAGAATTTAACCCAAACTACCGCATGATTTTCCATTTAAACTTTATTTTTCTACAAGAAAGACAATAATAACTTGTATTTTACAAGTTATCAGTGACGCATCAGCCACCTTCTCCTTCCCCTTGGCCTTAGCAGGGACTTTATTCACCGTCTTATTTTTGTTTTTGGCCACTTCAGTTGGTGCCTCGGCCACCTTCTTCTTCCCCTTGTGTTTCTCTTGGGGAATGACTGGGAGTTTGGTGACTGACTCCTCCCTCACTTTCTCTTTCTTCCTCTTCTTTATCAAGGTGCTAAAACCTTGCTCTTCTCTTGCATCCTCCCCGATGCGTTCCTTCCTTGTAGGCGAGTGGTGCCTACTTCTCTTCTTCTTTTTCTTTTTCTTTCCTTCCCTCTCTTCTTGGGCACTTATTTGCACGGCCAGCTCCTCGTCTTCTTCTATTTGCAGCTCCTTCTCAAACTCCTTCGCTGCTTTTTCTATTCTTTCCTCCTTTCTTATTTCCTCCTCAAATGCCAATGCGGCTTTGTCTACTTCAGGATCAGAAAGCCTCTGCATTTTTGTTTCTTCTTCCGGTTGCACTTCCTTGCGCACCTTCTTGCTGGACAATGCCTCCTTGGCAATTTTCTTTGCTCCTTTCCTTAGGGCTTTCAGCTCCTTTCTTAGCTTAGCCCTCTTCTTGGTCATCTTCTCAGCCAGCCGACCGAAAGACTAGCCGCGATTGGTGACTCAAGACTATCTGCTCACTCTGTGTCTATCGGCTCTTCATCCTCAACAGTCATCTTCTCAGGCTCGATAGCTTTTTTCGGTCCTTGTGATACCTTTCTTTTCTTTCTTATCAACAGTACCACCTCTTTTTCCTCCAGCCTTTTTCTTTTAGCCTTGCTGGCCAACACATACTCCTTGATCAGTCCGTCATTGGAGTCCATGGGTTGCTTCTCAGGACTGATGGACGCAGGGATTGACCCTTGTGTTTCAACATGCTCGCTTGCTTTCTCCTTGCTGCAAGCGGCACTTTCCTCTCGAGGCTATGCCTTGTCCTCCTTATTTCTTCTTTCTTCTTCTTCACCCTCCAGAGCCTCCTCTGGCTGACTTTGGATTTCTTTTATTGGTGAAGGTGACTCCCGCCTTGCGTCTGATATGCACGCCTCGCACGAGTCTCGCTGCCCACTCAGAATGTGCGCGAATCGCTTGTCCGGGGAATGCACAGAGTTTACTTCTTCTCCTTCTTCCACCACCACTGCATCTTCTACTCCCCTTCCTATTTCATCGGTTCCCCTGGTGCTCGGTGGTCTCAATGAAGGCAAAGGCTGGTTGACCTCCCCGTCATCCTCCCTCGCCTTTGCGTCTCTTTCCTCTTGGGCAATCTCTTTGAGGATGTCACCAAAGACATCTCGCTCGTCTCTTCGACGAACTTCACTACTTCCATACAATGTGCTGGCTTCATCACAAACCTGCGTTTCAGGAACAGGTCATTCGGCCTTTGAGTGCTCTGCGTTTATTTGCTAGTATCCTTCAACAAAATTCTCGGCCGAGAATTCGACGAAGTTCTTCATGGCTACTTTAGAAACGCAGGATTTAACTTTCTTGGCAGAGGTTGGGGGAGGTGATGAGACGATTTGGTTTAAAGGTTGGACATTGGGCACCTTCACACAATCGTCAAAATTTGATGGTACCTCGACGACTGGAGGGCAGATGGGGGGAGGAACAGTGACTGTTTAGAGGAATGGGCAAAAGAAAGGGTTTCGGGAAGCTAAAATGTTAGATGGTCTTTGGGTGCTAACCTTGGCTTGGGATGCTGAGAGGTTAGGGATGATCGAAGGACAAGGGTTCGGTGGCGGAGGGTGAATCGGTGAGGTGAAAGGCCGCACAGGGTGGGTATTAGAAGGTCGGAAAGAGACCGGAGAAAATAAAGCTCGAGGGTTAGAAAATACCTCTTGAGCTGGCTACGGCAAACCTGGAGATGAACACAACGATGAGGTTGAATATCGAATGCTTTAAGACGACACTGGTGAAACATCTCCAGCGAAATCGTCGTAGCTGTGCGAGTTGGAACACCTAGACATAACCTAAGGTTGAGAGCTTTTAGAGAGAATTAGGTTGCTGGCGGATTCAAAATGTAGGGAAATAAAATGAGTTATAGAGACGGATTGCATTTATATAGGCGAGTGACGCAATCGACATTAAATGTTGATACTCATTACTCGATATCCCTCTGATCTAGGTAAATTTCATTGAGCCGCACACCTAGAGTGCGTGATAGACGGCTAAATGACGCAAATAAGTACTCGAGTGCTTCTGGGAATACGCAATGACTTAGAAGATGTATGCGTTTTTTAGATTGCTCTTTTTAAGGCACAAAGAATTTTATCGATAAACATAGAGATTGTTTATCGATGAATGCATGCATGATGAACAACAGAGTTCTTAGTTCAGTGTATGCAGTTGAGTCAAACAATTGTTAATGAAAATCCACATCACAATTTCATGCTTATTTACTTACACTACTTCCTAAAACTGAATTCAAGGAAAACATTAACACAGAAATGTACGAATAAAAGAAAGCAAGAGTAAAAGAAAGTGTCCCTTGAAAGATAGGAGTTCAGCAACGCAGGGACCTTTCAACGCAGGCTCAGTTGTTATGCTTGCGTAGGTCAATGGAGACTTTATCTCGATCAAGTTCTCCAATGTGGTAAGGCTTTACGCTTTCCCATTGACCTTAAAGGAGTTAGTTCCGTCTTCGTTTATTAACTCGACAACACCATGCGGAAACACTTCCTTGATTATAAACGGCCCAGACCAGCGAGACTTCAGCTTATCTGGAAACAAACGCAACCTAGAGTTAAATAATAGGACCTTTTGGCTGATATAAAGTGTCTTCATATTGATATTGCTGTCGTGCCATTTCTTGGTCCTTTCTTTGTGTAACTTTGCGTTTTCGTTCGCTAATAATCTTCATTTCATCAGTTCATTTAGTTGAAGCTTTCTTGCTCCACCTGCTGCATTCTGGTCTAAGTTGAGCTTTTTCATTGCCCACATGCTTCTGTGTTCTAATTCTAGTGGGAGATGACATGCTTTCCCGAACACCAACGCATAAGGTACATACTGATGGGCGTCTTGAATGTAGTTCTATATGCCCAGAGAGCTTTGTCTAGTCTCTCCGTCCAGTCTTTCCTCGAAGTACTTAGACTTTTTTGAGGATAGATTTGATCTCTCGATTTGTTATTTTGGCTTGGCCGTTAGTCTATGGATGATAAGTTGTGCAACCTTGAGCGAAACATTGAATTTTGTTAGCAAATTAGCGACGATGCGATTTATGAAATGCGTACCTTCGTCACTAATTATTGCCCTTGGTGTCCCAAATCATGAAAAGATCTGTTTCTTTAAAAATTTGGACATCATGTTCGCGTCATTCCTCGCACAAGCTATGGTTTCCACCCATTTGGACATGTAATTGACTGCCATTAGTATATACTGATTGCCGCAAGAAGGAGGGAAGGGCCCCATAAAGTTGATTCCCCAGACATCAAACAATTCAACTTCAAGAATTGAGTTTAAGTGCATATCGTTTTTGTTGGAAGTATTACCCGTCCTTTGACAACGATCGCAAGCAACTGCGTATGCCCTTGCGTCTTTAGATAGTGTCGGCCAGAAGTAGCCATTTTGCAGCTGTTCTCTGCCCACCAAAATGTCCTCCGTATGATGCTTCATGACAGCTTGTCAAGATACTATGCGTTTCATACTCTGGGACACATCGACGCAGGATATGGTCTGGGCCAAGTCTGTATAGATATGGTTCATCCCAACAATAAAACTTACTCTCGTGTCTTAGCCTTTTCCTCTGTTGAGCATTAAAGTCTTCAGGGCACTGGTTACAGACCAAGTAGTTCACTATGTCTGAGTACTAGGGTTCCTGATTCTCTGCATTCTTGATTTGCTCGTCTGGGAATCTTTCCTCAATATTGCTCCAACTCTCTTGGACCTCTTTGTTTTTCAGCCAAGATAGGTGGTCCACAACCTGGTTCTCGGTACCTTTTCTGTCTTTAATCTCTATATCAAATTCCTTCTCAGCCATCAAATACTTGATCGCAGAGTGATCATATAGACAGTCACAGTTGATCCCACCAAATAAGCCCTAAATTTGTCAACCGCAAAAACTACGACTAACATCTCTTTCTTAGTAGTTGTGTAATTCACCTGAGAATCATTTAAGGTTTTGCTGGTATAGAAGATTGGATGCATTACTCTATCCTTTCTTTGTCCCAATATCGCTCCTACAACATAATTGCTTGCATCGCACATCAGCTGGAACAAGAGAGACCAATCTGGTGCAACTAAGATTGGGGCTGAGATTAAGGCCTTCCTTGGTGACTCAAATGCATGCTGACATGCATCATCGAAATTATACTCCTTGTTAGCTTCCAGCAACGCACTCAGCGGTCTTGCAATCTGCGAAAAGCCTCGGATGAATCTTCTATAGAAACCTGCATGACCCAAGAAGCTTTGCAATGTTTTAACATTCGTAGGGGCTAGCAATTTGGCTATTGCTTCTATATTGGCTTGATCCACCTCCAATCCAACCTTCAAGATTTTATGCCCCAACACAATGCCCTCAGTAACGATAAAATGGCACTTTTCCTAGTTGAGGACCAGGTTTGCGTCTTCATATCTCTTAAGAACTCTTTCAAGGTTGGCCAAACATTCATCATATGATTCTCCAAACACCAAGAAGTCGTCCATGAACACCTCCACTAATTGTTCCAAATATTCAGAGAATATTGCCATCATACACCTCTGGAACGTCCCTGGTGCGTTACATAGCCCGAATGGCATGCGTTTGAACGCAAAAGTGCCTAGGGGCAAGTGAACGTTGTCTTCTCCTGGCCTTCCGGTGCTATCATGATCTGGTTATAGCTGAAATACTCATCAAGGAAATAGAAAAATTAGCCTATCTAGCATCTGGTCAATGAATGGTAGTGGGAAGTGGTCATTTTTAGTTGCCGCATTCAGCTTACGGTAGTCCATACAGATATGCCACCCAGTGACCGTTCGTGTTGGTATCAGTTTGTTCTTACTATTCATGATCACTGTCATGCCCCCCTTTTTTGGTACACACTGAACTAGACTTACCCAACTGCTGTCGGAGATTGGATAAATGACCCCTGCGTCAAGCCATTTGATGATCTCCTTCATTGCAACCTCTTTCATGCTGGGTTAAGCCTACGTTGCCTCTCCACAGAGCCTTCTTTCCCTTCCTCCAACCGAATCTTGTGCATGCAATAAGAAGGGCTGATTCCTGGGATGTTCGCCAAGGTCCATCCAATAGCCTTTACATGCTTTTTTAGGATTTGCAGCAAAGTTTTTTCACGGTCTGGGCTTAATGTAGAGGAGATAGTGACTGACAGAGTGCTCTCCTCCCCCAAGTATGTGTACTTGAGATGCGTCGATAGGGTTTTCAGCTCAAGTGTTGGTGGCTGTTCTAATGACGACTTGGTCTTTACCGTGGATCAGTTACTCAAGTCTAATTGCCCAAAATTCCTATCAGAGATTAAGTTGACTTCTTCCTCTTCACCATCTTTATTCTCATTGAGGATTGTTTCATCTTCCAATGGTGCATCCATGGGTCTTATCTTCTCGTAAGTGATATCCTCGATCATCTGACAAGATTGAAACTCATCAGGATATTTCAATGCATAAAAAACATTAAATTTTACCTGTTGGTCATCCACTCAGATAGTTAATTCTCCTCCTTGGACGTTAATCAGGACATGACCAGTAGCTAAGAAAGGCCTTCCCAAGTTAATGGGCACTTCCTTGTTAGCTTCATAGTCTAGGATTATAAAGTCAGCTGGGAAGATGAATTTGTCCACTTTCACAAGGACATCCTCAATTTTTCCCTCAAGATGCTTTATAGAGCGGTCAGGGAGTTGCAATGTGACTGTAGTAGGCTTTGCTTCCCCTATACCTAGGTTCTTGAAGATGGAAAGGGCATCAAGTTAATGCTGGCACTTAAGTCACATAGTGCATGACCTATGTCCATTCCCTCGATTAAGCATGGCAAGGTAAAGCTCCCTGGATCCTTCATCTTTGTTGGTATATTCTTCTTGAATAACGCACTACATTATTGAGTTAATGCCACTGTCTCAAACTCTTTGAGCCTTCTCTTTTTCGATAGTATATCCTTAAGAAATTTCACATAGCTCGACATCTGCTCCAGGGCTTCCACCAAAGGAATGTTGATGTGAAATTATTTGAGCAAATTCAGAAACTTTTTAAATTGCCCTTCATCATTTTTCTTCTTTAAACGCTGGGGAAAGGGTGGACACATTGTAGGAGCGGTATCTCTATATACAGATGCAGGTTCTGCCTGCGTTGCTTTTTCTCTCATCTCTCTATTATTTTGTTCTTGCATTTCTGCGGAAGATGGTGGTTGGTTGATGTTAGGTACATTATTCTGAACTGGTTGATCTGTTGTTGGAAAGTTTAGAGGTTGCAAGTTTCCTTGCATCCCCTGATATTGCGTTACTGTGGGAATAGTCCCCCCATTTCTCAATGCACAGCTTGACATTGCTCTTTTCTGTTTCCTCTAGGAACTTCAGTCGTACTCGGTAATGCTCCTTGTGGTCGATTTTTGAGCTCACCTGCAATTTGACCCATCTGGATTTCTAGGTTCCTAATTCCAGTGGCTTGGTTTTGAAGCATCACATCATTTCTATTTATATATTCTTTTAACAAAGATTTAATGGAAGAAGAAGATGATGATGCGGGCGCTTGCTGATTTCTCTGTGACAAATGCTTCTGGCCTTACCCTAGTTGAAACTAGGAGGATTTCCTCTTTGTGGCTGCTGCTCAGCCCCTGCGTTTGTTGCTGATTTCCACCCCATCCGAAGTTAGGGTGGTTCCTCCAACCCGGGTTGTACGTTTTACCGTATGGGTTGGTTTGAACATAGCAGACTAACTGCGGGTTGTAAGGATACATATCATACAAGTGCCCCTCACCACACTACACACAACTCACAGCTGCTATTGGACCAATGGTTTGCATACACCAACCCCATCTGTCGGACCCTTCTATTTATAGACTTCACAGAAATTTGCACGCAAACTCCTAGCTCGCCACGTCATGCTTGAATGCAAGCCCATGCCACACTTAAGCTCAATTTGACACCTAATCTTGCTTGCTTAACACTTAAGGTCTAGGCTTTGCTTAATCAAGAAGGAATGGTGGATGCATCCTTGTGAGGTTAGTTGTATACCTTTCTCGGCTAACCATGCACATAGCCCCCCTTGGCCGACTTGGATGCCTAGCTTGGATGCATAGCCACCATGCGTCAGCCTCACAAGTCTTCTTGGATGCATAGTGTCACGGTCATGCTTGTCCAGGGCGTGTTGCGCATGGCCGCATGCCCGCTCGACCCCTTTTTATCATGCTTTCATGTTATGTACTTTATTTTACTAGTTAGTTTACTTTCTTAGTACTTTTCTTTGTAAGTGACCTCTCACCACTTTGCATGTGCAAGGGTGACAGTTCCACAATTGTTCAGAATGTACAATATGGGGGTGAGACTAACCATCAAATCCTCATATCCGGAGTTGTGAGCTATAAAGCCGTTGTTGTCCCTTTTTGCTTTCTAGTCCTACAACATATTCTAATTTCTCAAACATGCTTCCAAACGTTTGCGAAAACCTTTTCCTCTAACTCATTTTCTAAAACCATTTTCTCTCGAAATGGGGCGGCGGTTACGAGAGGCACTCGGTGTGCCGTAGGCAATCGAAATTTAATCAGGCTGACTTGTTCGTGAGCTAGAACAAGTGCTGCACAATCGTTTAGTGAGACGCGAAGTTGCGATTATGACACATAGCCTCAATGCATCACCCCCTTTAACTAACCTCAACCAACATAGCCAAGCTCATAAACACATAGTCCAACTTGCCCCATCAAGCAACGCATCAAAGGCCTCTAACCAAGCTCACCATGGACGCACCCCTCGACCCATCCTTCCAACAGACTAAGCCTGCATCACACGCACCTTGGGGCTTGGCTACTCAAGTCTTCAACCTAGCCCTCTTGCTGGCTACACACTACCCGTGTCAAGGGCTCTCAGCCACCTCCATCTCAACCACCCGCCTACTTGCTTGCCATTCCTCCCAACAATGTTGAAAATAAAAGTAGGGCTTACAAACCAATAGCACACTTATTTTGGATTTTCTATGATTTTATTTTGTATTTGGTCAGGACTAGCAAATCTCTAAGTTTGAAGTGGTGAAAAGTATCTAAAAAGTGCTTTATTTGCCTTTGAGTTATTTGCCTTCAGGTAATTATGAAGAAAATAATTTTTGGAGGTTAAAATAACCAAACCGAGGCAAAATTAGATAAAAAAAAATGAAGAAAAAAATGAAAAACTCAAAAACAAAGCAGAGCCGCAGAGCTGGTGCGGTACTGCTATTGAGTTTTACGTCCTAAAACTCGTTGTTTGGAAGTTTTGTAACTTATTCTCAATAAAATTGTTATCGAGATTTATTCAGTAAAGTTGTTATTGAATATATGAATTGGATTTATTAAATCCAATAAACTAAGAGTCCTTGGCTATATGGTGTATGCATAGACTTTATGTATAGGCATAAAAGTGTATCAAGTTTAAGTAAATAACCAAAACAGTCTATAGTACAAGAATAAGACTAAGTACTTTATCCTGGAGACACTATGGATGTGGTTCACTTTGTATTTGGTACAAGCAATGTGATCCTATATCTTACATGTACAAACATGTGAGTGGAGGTATTCTATGCAATGAGTTTGTATAAGACTGGACCATGTCATCACTTTTACTTTATAATATCGTTTACTGATAAAACTAATTATTTCAAATCTAATGACTTAGGTAACTCGATCTTAATCTTGAGCTAACTATGGACTCTTGTCTGTTTGAGATTATCCTTTAATCTACATAGGTGAGAGTATCCCGAGTATGCTGACTCAATATGCCTCCCATTTTAGGGATAAGATCAGACAGATAGCTAGGGACATAATCTTGCAAGATGAAATTCACTCTTACCTATTACTAGGTTAGTAAATAAGTTGTTCCCTTAAGTACTGACTCTGAGACTTGAACAAGGGGCCCCACCCTCTCATTGGCCCGAGAGGAACTAGGTTTGATGATTGGACTGCAAATCGATTTTTCATTAGAGAATTAGTGGGACTTAAGGAACGAGATGTAATTACAGGGGCAAAACGGTATTTTTGACCCAGATATAATTACCAACAACTTGTGGAGGATCGACTTACTTATTATAGTTATATAAAGTGGACAAAAATATATCTATAGTGAGGAGAGTGCAACTACTAGGCTTTAGTGGAGTGTCTCGGTAGTTAACGAATGTTTATTAACTAGGTTAAAGAGTTTAGCTGGTTAATTTCGGATTGTTCGAGCTCATTATCTATAGGTTCATTAGGTCCCCTTGTTAGCTCATGGACTAAACCTTAAAACAATATATTGAGTGAATTTGAAATGTTCAAATTTGGTTGAGAAGCAAATTTTTTTATTTGTTCGTTTAATTATAAATTAGATGAAATTGAAAAGCTAGAAATATTTAAATATGATTTAAATATTTTTTAGGTTGAATAGAGATTCATTGTATTGAAATTTGTCGAAAAAATGGAAAAATAATTAATTTAATATAATTAATTATTATTTAAATAATTTTATTTAAAAATAATTTTTGAAATTATTTTGAATTAAAAATCAATTTTTGAAATTGAATATTAAAATCCAATTTGGAAATTTGGAAAATTCCACTAATTACATGATGAAGGTGGTGGTGTTTTTTATGCAAGGGATCTTGTTTTCTTCTTCTTCCACGTCCAATTTGGTGGATTGAATCAGCCAATTTGTTGGCTTCCTACATGCTAATTTGATCAGCATAATCTTTTTTTTTAAATAGAAGAGAAGTATTGAAGAAATGGGTTAAGCATTCTTGCTAATTAGAGAAAAAACTCTCCCTTACTCAAAAACTAAAAAAACAATGTGTTCTTCAATTCTTTGCTCCAAGTTGAGCTCGATTTTGGATCCCACAATCCATTTTATGGCCTGAGGATGTACTAGAGGTTGTCAACGAAGTGTTCGTGATATAAAATTTGAAGAGACTACCTTCAAATTTGAGCTTGAACAAGTAAGTTCATTTTCTCTGTTTTTCGGTTTCAAAACCAGCATGTTTAATCTTCAAATTGATATAATTAGAGTGATTTTGATCCTAATTGCTTCCACTATTATGTTGCTAACTCCTTCAATTGTCTCGGCACTAAAACCCGAGAGCAATGAAATCGATACAATTTTTAGTGTAGGAAAATGTGACGCATAGAGCCATGGCACCGGTTTAGAGCACCACAACGCCATACTTTTATGATGAATGACGCTGCCAATAGCACACTTATTTTGAATTTCTCTATGGTTTTATTTTGTGTCTGCTCGTGATTAGCAAATCTCTAAGTTCGGGGTGGTGAAAAGTACCTAAAAAGTGCTTTATTTGCCTTCGATTTAGAGATATTTTTTCAGGTAATTATGAAGAAACTAAGTTTTGGAAGTTAAAAGAACCAAACCGAGCCAAAACATATGAGAAAGTGATGAAAAAGATGAGAAACTCGAAAACAAAATAGCGTTGCGGCATTGTGCAACGCTTCCTCGGTTATAAAACTTGAGAACAATGAAATCGATATAATTTTTAGGGTAGAAAAAGATGACTAATGCGTAAATTCCGTGTTACCGCAAGTGTACAAGTCAAGTTATAATATAAGACGGTTAAGTTCCAAATATAGTTCCACTGAGGATCCAATTGTGAAGGTTTAAATATTTAGCTATTATAGAATTGAGTCAATTTTATTTGACGATTCGACTTCAAGTTGTGATTTGAGAACAAATAAGGAAGGCAAGTAAATTTGGAATACAAGAGTCAAAGAGAGTTCTAGGGTATTGAATCCTTGTTTAATTCATTATGCAACATTCTAGGGTTCATGGAATTGATTGCAATTCATATGCTTAAGTCTAGAAACATAAATTTGGGTTATTTTCTATAAGAAAAAAACAACCTTTCCTCATGCAACCTAATTGATTACTAACATCTTGAAACCAAAATAAGTCACATGGCATTAAGAGTAGTCTTTAGCAACTTCCATTATTAACCTAACTATTTGCTTGAGAGATTAATTACAATTCATTGTTATAGATCCAATTAGACATACAATTCCCTAAATCATACATCTAATCTAGCAAGCATGGATGGCCAATCAACAAGAATTAAGAACAATAATAATAAAAAGCATATTCATTACAACAATCCACGAAAAGTCTACAACCTTAGCATAACTTCATCAACAATTCATCAATACCATAAAACTAAAGAGTCTAGCCACTCATAACTTTCGACAACATGCTCAAGAAAAATTTTAACATAGAAAGAGAAGAGTGTAAAGAAAGGAAAACTCTATTATAAAGAAGCTCTTGATTGAAGAGGAACCGTAAAAGCTTCTTTGATCTTCAAGTCGAGAACTTGAACAACACCAAACTCTCTCTTTTCTTTCCTGTAGCCAACTCACTCTATGAGACTCTGTAATGTGTTCTTCGCTCTCTCTCTCTAGGGTTGCTGGAAACCCTTCAATTTATAGACTTGGCCGCTTAGATTTCTTTAAAAACTTGCAGATTTTCAAATTAGGAAAGTTGCAGTTGCGGCGCTGTACAGCAGCACCACAGCGCTGACTGACATCAAAAGGATGCCCGCGTCACTATGAGATGGCGCCATTGCGCTATGCGTCATTAATTCCTACCCACAATGCCACACCAGTGCTGTTGCACTTCTTGTCTAGCAGCTCTCAGGCACTACCCTATTTCTAGGGTTTTTTGTGATTTTCTTCCTTTTTTGCTTGATTTTGGTTCAGTTTGGTTCTTTTGGCTTTCAATTCTTATTTTCTTTATATTGACCTGAAAACCATGAGCAAACAAGTGAAATCTAATAGAAATTTCCTTAATTTAACAGAATAAAAAGCACTTTTCAAGCACTTTCCACCACTCCAAACTTAGAAATTTGCTAGTCCTGAGCAAATAACATAATCAAACATAGGGAATTTAAGCGAAAAATGTGCTAACGACTCATGTTTCAGATAATAGTATTTAAGAGCTCAAGTAGAAACATGTAAGCATATCTATATTGGTATAATCATTCAAGACCAAATTTTGCTATCTCCCATGTGTTTGTATCCAAGCCTCATTTAATTCAAAATGCTAAAACTGAAATTGGAACTTAAAAGAGCTTCCTTAGCTTTCCCCCTACTCTAGCTTATCCATCAATTTTCAAGCATCCACACATTTCGAGCGAGTAATATGTCCAATAAAGTGCTATTCAATCCCAATTTTCATGGACCCTAAACTTGCATTCTTTTACCTAGGGGTACTAGCTTTCGCACATTCACTGTAGGCACTTGTACCTAGTCAATTCCCAGACGTCCTTACTGATCACAGTGAAGGCAACTTTTTTTACTCCATCCATGCATACTCATTACAAGTTTAACATTTAAAAGGACAGGCATGTAAAGCTCATGTATGTTGTACACGTTTTTGTTTTTGAAGGCATGTATACTATTTCTTTTTCCTTAGTCTAGGATTACAAACCATCATGCATTTCGACTCTCTAATGGATAGGGCCTTTTGGAATGACAACCAAATACACTCGACTTAATCCTTTTCTAAGTTGAAGATTCTAAATTAAAGTGGCTACGTGCTCAAGAATATGGAAGACTTTAAAAGGAACTTAAATGAATTTAATTCAAGATAGTGCAATCCTATTTCCACCTTAAATCATTTATTATGCAAATTCAAATCTCATCACGGGCAATCAACATCATAAGCACACAACCATAAAAATATTCCCATTATCTTTAAAAGCTAAAATAAAAAATAAAAAATTCATTAACATGCATATGATCATCGAAACCTCACAAACATGCATAACAAGATAAGAAAACACACACAAAAGTACAAGTGACACCTTCCACCCCAAACTTAGAATCATGCATTGTCCTCAATGCATAAGAGAATCGAACTAAGAAAGAACAAGCCTGAGAGCAAGTGGGAAGCCACAAAATAGGCTTAGTGGAAAGAGTACCTTTTGTGATGAACCATGATCCTGAAAATATAAGCATATAAGTGACTATGATTTTTGAAGACAAAACAAAGAAGTTAATCTAAAGAAAAAAAAAAAACAATAAAATTGGGTTGCCTCCCAATAAGCGCTTGCTTTAAGGTCTCTTAGCTGGACTGAACCATTAGATCATTCAATGAATACAAGGTTCTCAATTTGGTGTTCTTCATCACTGACGTAGTGCTTTAACCTTTGACCATTCACTTTGAAAGTTGTTCCATCATTGCTTTGCAACTCCATTGCACCATGTGGGGACACCGTTACAATGACAAAGGGTCCCAACCAACGTGTCCTAAGCTTACCTGGGAACAAACGTAAACGTGAATTGAAAAGTACAAACTCTTTGTCCAGGAAGAAAGGTCCATGGGGTGATCTTTTTGTCATGCCATCTAGCGATGCGCTCCTTGTAGAGTTTGGCATTCTCATAGGCTTGCGCACGGAACTCCTCCATTTCATTGAGTTCAAAGAGGTACTTCTCACCAGCTTTCTCAAAGTCCATGTTTAGCTTTTTGATGGCCCAATAAGCTCTATGCTCGAGCTTTATCGGTAAGTGATAAGCTTTTCCAAACACCAACCTATACGGGAAGTACCTATTGGGGTTTTGAAAGTTGTATGGTAGGCCCACAGTGCATCATCGAGCTTTAGAGCCCAATCCTTCCTATTGATCTTGACGGTCTTTTCCAAAACCTGCTTGATTTCCATATTAGATGCTCAACAAGACCATTAGTTTGAGGATGATAAGTTGTAGCAATTTTATGATTAACACCATACTTTTGAATCATAGATTCAAACAATTTATTACAAAAGTGAGAACCCTCATCACTAATAATAGCTCTAGGTGTGCCAAAACAAATATGTTCTTATGTAAGAATTTCAAAATAGTGCGAGCATCATTAGTCCTAGTAGCTATAGCTTCTGCTCACTTAGATACATAATCAACTGCAACTAGAATCTGACACCCTATCCTTTGACCTAGTTGCTTAAAAGACATAAAGAAGAAAAACTAGGGTAAAAGGTGTAAACTTAGATCACAAGCCTGTGGAGTTGGTGAGGCAGAAAACCTGGGCTTGTGGAGTTAGCCAAATTTTGGCTAGTAAAGAAGGTGCCATGCGTTGAGATGAAAGAGGGGAAGAAAAGTGTTTGTGTCAACTTGAGTTTTGGATTGACAATAAGCCATAGGTGAGTCTGGAAAAAAACCATGTTAAGCGATTTTTGAGTCTTAGACGACAAGGTGACCTATAAGCTAAGGAAATCTTCTAAATATTACAACTATGCTTGGAGAACTTAATCATGCAATGAGAAGTCTATAGTTGGATGCATAACTTGAGAAAAGAGAGGAAAACTCACTAAGTGTTTAAGGAAGAAGAGTTGGAAGCATAGTTGGAAGCTAGTACTAAGTTAGACACACACTTGGGAGGAGAACTACCATGTTGAATGTAAGGTAGGAAAGTTGGACGCATGATGGCTCTTTTTAGAGGAAAAATTGGTTAAGTGTTGAAATGTTGGAAGGAAATCTAGGTCTTGGAAGAGAGGGAGAAATGCATAGAACAAAGTTGAAGAAGAAAACTCATTCTACCTGGGGTTGGACGCATAGGCCAATTTTCTAGGAAGATTTGGCTAAGTGTTGGATGATTTGGAGAGTTGAGAAATAACCCTAAGGAAGGAGAAGGTGAGTTGGACACATACTAGGGTAAGTAGGTTAAACAATGACTAAGCATAAAGGTTTAAGAGAGAAAAGTTGGAAGCATAGTGTCACGTGGTCACTTTTTTCAATGAGCCAAAGGTGCGTCACTTGGTGCTCAAGAACAACCAAGTAAATCTTAAAGAGATTTGTCGGGCAAAAGAGAGTGTTAGAAAGCTTAAAAGAGCGAGAGAGAACGAGAGAGAGTCAAGAGAGGTGTCACATGGGGCCTCCCACTATTTATAGGTGTCACACCCCCTCTCTGATTACCTACTTAACCTGAAAGGAGATGTGAAGACAATATACATCACCCCTCTTGTGACGCATATTGCCCCATCTTACATAACTTCTTGCACAAACATTCCATACGTATACATTTATAGAATTCAACCATATTAACGAATGATCATAATATAATAATCCTTCCTGTACATAGTACACATTTATAACATACTCTCTCATAACCCACTTATAAACAACTAAACCTACATGCCGCCAGTGTTAAGTTATTTACACATACAACAACGAGAAAATAAACTGTTTATGGAAATTCGAAGCTTAAGCAGGGCGAGTTGGAGTAGGCAATGCACCAGGAACGTCCTTGCTACCTGGGAGGAAAAGAAAACATGGAAAACGTGAGCTAAAAGCCCCGTAAGTGACTAATTTTGTAAAACTATCTTTTGTTCGAAAACAGGCATGTTAAAATCATAATAACGCCATAAACGTAAACATGATTCAAATAATCATTTCTATAAAATTACAATTTCAACAACATAAACAAATCACATATGTTCATGCCAAAATGATCGTATATGAAAAAGATAGTTCGTTCTCAAAACTTTCCCTTAGTCAGGGCGAAGCAAGACTCAACGCACCAGACGTCGAAAACAAGTAAGGCTCGATGCGGAGCAAAACTCAACGCACCAGCATATAACCTCTATGTGCACATAGGAATATGGCGGGTTGCCCAAGTACCTTCTACGAGTCCTTAAGTACTAGGTCCCGGGGAAACTCACATGCCTTCTCATGTCCTTCAGCATTGAGCCTCCTCTAAAACATTTTAGAAACCAGCATTATACGTAAATAGTTCACATGAAAACCTGTCATGAAAATTGGGTGTATCACGATAAACAACATTTCACAACATGCCATTCAACGTTTTATAGAAAACGTATAAAACGTGCCTTATGAACAACATGATCAAACATCATGCTTTTCAAGAAAACAGTTCATCTCAAAGCCATATTTCATAAGAAAAACCAAACTAAACATTTTCAATAAATTCGTTTTCAAAGAAAGAAAAGTGTCACTCACAACTTGTCCTTA
>QLSR01001474.1:0-88140 GCA_031780015.1 Citrullus colocynthis
AATTAAGTTGATTATTTAATATAGGTTGATTATTCACTAAAATACACAAAACAACAATTTAAATTCATAAGAAAAACTAATAATTTGTCAATTAATTATTATTTCTACTTTTCTATTTTAACATAAAAGTGTTAGTTAAACTGCCTCTCTACACTTGGTAAGGTGTATCGATTTCTTATATTATTAAATTCTTATAAAATTATCTTGAAACTTTGATTTAAAAGAAAATTGGTAAGTGTTACCATTTCTTAATAGTTATAATTTTTACTCTATTTGCTTTGAATTAAAAAATTGTCAACAAAAAATATTTTCACATAGAATCGTGGCATTGTAATATTTTTTCTTTTTTATTTATGGGCCTTATAAGTTTGAAAGATTTATAAAATTGATCTATTTCACTCCGTAATAATTTATTGTATAACTAGATCTTTGGATTTTTCTTTTTTTTTACAATTTTAACCTTGTAATTGAGGAAAAGATGTTGTAGGTTGTGTGTGAGTGAGACAAAAAAATTGGGTAATTAAGAAGTGAGGAAAATAAATAATTTTGGAAAAAAGCCAATTTAATGCATGTGATTTCCATATTTTCCCATGTGTATTTTCAATTTTCAAGCTTCATTTTTATCTAATATTGTAACCTAATCTTCCCATTAATCAAATTTGGTGTTGTAAGAACTATTTAAACAATTTTTTTTAGCACAATTGGTGATAGGAAGATTTAAATCACAAACCTCGTGATTACTAACATACTCATATACCAATTGAATTATACTCGATTTGGCTAAAAAACAATTATTTTAGTTTTTTCTCTCTTATTTAACCACACACCACTTATTTACCAAATACTTATCTTCAACATCGTTGATTTGAACATGTGCTTAACTTGCAACAACTTAAAGATAATCAATCTGTTAAAAGTAAAATAAATGTAAAAATTAGAATTACAAGACTTTTCAAAATTTAAAGATTAAAATAAACCTCTTATATTTTAGACGGAAATATAATAAACACAACAGTTGAAGGACCGGTAGCAAATATCACAAAAAATCTTGAACTGTAAACAAACAAATTGGAGAGTTTGAAGACTAAAAAGGAGATTCAGTTTCAAACCCAAATTAAATGATGATACAAGAAATGAAACTTCCAAAATAATTGGGTCAAATGTGAAGGAAAAGGAAAAGAAAGGGCAGAAGTATAAATATGGCAAAATGGGGAGCAAGACCAATTGGGGTTTCCAGGTTTCTTCCATCATTTTTGTGGTCTTTGTCTATTTGAGGATTCAAAGGCCCAGAAAAAAAAAAAAAAAGAAGGTCCAAAGTGATGGCTCCGAAACTTCAAGTTCTATGCCTTCAACTTTTCCTCTTTGTGTTGACCTTACGCTTCTTCTATGTTTACTTCCTTTGCCTCTTCAACAAAAACGGAGGCGTTTGACTTTAATATTAAATTAATATATATATATATATATATATATATATATATATATATATATTACAGTAATAATGGTTAAATTAAAAATCTTATTCTAAAGGTTCGAGTCTATTTAATTTTATTGTATAATAATTAATTCAACTTTCAATTTTATGTTCAAAAGGTCGTTGAAATTTTAAAAGCTATAATAAATTTTTGTTTTTTTACTTTTAATCTTGTGTCTAGTAGATATTTGTATTTAATAAATGTTAGTCATTGACCTATTTAACATATTTAAAAAAAAATTAATGAACTTACCATACACTAACTTGAAAGTTTAAGTACTTATCACACATAAAATTCAAATTTTTATCTAGCAAATCCGTTAAGGGCTAATGATAACAATTACGTATAGTAATATTTATTAAAAAATTTGCAAATATAATAAAATATATCAATGATAGACCCTAATGCTAATAAACTTTTATAATTTATACACTATCGCTAATAGACTTGTCTTAACGATATAATTTATTAGTGATATATTATGAAAGCTAGATCTGCAAATTTATTTTACATTGTGCTATATTTGCTAATACTTTAGGTTGATTGCTCTATGTGCAACTGTCACTTTGTTGAACAAAAAACTATCTTTAATAATGATCTCACCTTTAGCATGCCATGTCACTCACTTCCATACTTTTTTTTGCAATGAATTATGAAGAGACGTATTGCAAGTGTTCCAATTTGTTTGCACGATATCTTATGGAATTTTTTAAATCTTGAATTGAACATGAGCCATATTGATTATTGTATAATGACACTACAACCGCTAATGTGTGATCCTCTAATTATTTGATCTTAAACGTATGCTCCACTCGATGAATATTTTTTTGAGAAATTTAGTTGGTGAATTAAACATAAGTTTATATTGATTATTGTCTAGTGGCAATTACAAAGACAAGGTGACATCATTTGAATTTCTTTCTTTTTTTTTAAAAAAAAAAAAACTAATTTGGGACTCACATGGTTTTATAATTGTTCTAAACTCTTCGATTTGTTTACTATAGTATGCTAAGTGGATTTGTTTAGTACACTTAGTTAGCAAACAACTTCAAACACAAAGGATGACAACTAGTCTTAGCCTCATATAATATACTATAAATTTTATTCGGTGTAGAACGCTTGTACATGCAAAGTAACAACGAGCCACACGCTAACAAGATTATAGAGAAAGTAAACTAGTTTGCAAAATGAAATATACAATAAATACATAATAAAATGAGGTTGACATAGACATACAATTACAAGCAACATGTCGTTCTGTTTAAGCACGAACATGACACTAGCCATTAGAAAACAAAGGGACACATACATTGAAAATTAATAATCTAGATGTGTACAGTAAGGTGTATCTTTCAATTTTATGGAAAAGTGGACTGTATGGGAATATAATATATATGTTGAAAAAATGCATGCACCATTTATCTTATTAAATTGCTAATTTTTTCCCAACATGAATCTATCTCGACCAATTAAGACATACATTACTGACAAAGAGATTAGAAGTTCAAATTTTTTCAATCCACATGTCACCAAACTATAAAAAAAAAAAATAGACTTTTAAAATTGCTTGTGAATGGCATGAAAATAACTTAATTGACATATTTCAAATAAGAGGTTAGATGTGTGGATCTCATACCTTACATCTTGTTGAACATTTGGTATTGCTATTATATATATATTGTTTGGTTTGGTTTGGTTTTAAATTAAGTTTTGCTCTTTAAATTAGAAATGGTTCGTTTTGAATTCAGTTTTGCTATTTTTCTTAAAATATATATTAGTTAAAAACGGTTCGGTTCGGTTTCAAATTTGGTTTTTGAAATTGAAATTGAATCAAATCGAATAATTTGATTTCAAGATTTGTTCAAATTAGACCGAACCGCATTTCTCGATTTCATTAAGTTCTAGGTTCAATTTTGAAAAATAGTTCGGAAGTTTGGATGGCTAGTCCTACATACCATCTTCTTTAAGATGGAAATTTTCAATCCTCATTCCTCTATTTATTGCATAAAAAGAAAACCTACAACTATCAAACATGCATATTTTTATCTATTAAGCCTCTTTAAAACATAAAAATTAGGGTTGTTTTTAAATATAGTAAGATGAACTAAATTATTTATGAATGTAGAAAATTTTTACTATCTATCAATGATAAATCGCAATAGATTTCTATCGCTTGAGCGACAGACTGCGATAGATTAATATAGCTCAATCGATAGAATTTTATCACAATTTGTTATTGTAGATCGTAAAATTTTATATATTTATAAATAGTTTAATATTTTTTTCAATAATTTCCCTAAAAATTATTCAATTTCAATCTTTATTGCATTGATTGCTATATGGCCCAAATATAAATTATACCCCAAAATAAAGAACATTTTCCAAAAAAGGAAAAACCCAATTTATTCCTTCCCGCCATTTCGTCTAAAACCCTCCAAAATCTCAGAGCTGTTGCTCGGACACGGGTGGTTCAGTAGCCATGTCCGGCGGCCGTCCGATCACCGTCCTCAATGTGGCAGAGAAACCATCGGTGGCGAAATCTGTGGCCACCATACTCTCTAGGAACCAGGGTCTTCGAGTTCGCGAAGGTCGCTCTCGCTTCAACAAGATTTTCGAGTTCAACTACGCCATTCGAGGCCAGTCTTGCAATATGCTCGTCACCTCCGTCACTGGCCACCTCATGGAGCTCGAGTTCGAAGAACGGTACCGCAAATGGCATTCGTGCGATCCAGTTCAGCTCTTCAACGCTCCTGTCCGCAAATTTGTCCCCGAGGTCTGTCTCGTTTTCTTCATTCTTGCATTTTCCTTTGCTTTGCTTCCTAGACAGCATTCTCGCGTTTGATGTTTGCATGATGGATACCAATAGATGCAATTTATACGTAGCATTCAGTGCGTTGTCAGTTTAGCTTGTAGCAGATTCTAAAAGGAGGACCAGCGGTCTTAAAAATTCCGTGTAAGGGTCGGCGTTGTAAGCTGATACAGTTTTTACCAATTTCTTAAAATTTCCCTCCTATTTGCCTCAAAGTGGTCCTGGATCATCCTATCTCTGATCTGAGTTATGGCCTTTTGGAAAGGTCTACAGTTAGGCCAATTTCCGCCTACGGCAAGTTTCAAGTTACTGTTATTGATTTTGGGGTTACATCATCAGAGTTGCAGTCGTTGAAGGTTTTTGCTTAGCAACTAGCTGAATAATAATCTGATGGGGAAGGAACCATGATATAAATGAGTAATGACCTGGAAGACCCTCTCACTACAGGAGGGTAGAATGTAAATCTGGAGATATAGACACTCACACCCCCAAATAGGAGGTGAGATGTTACTGGACCTATGGAAGTGAAATCAAATACCTGAAAAAGAGAACTGTGTTAAAAGTTTGTTTTTCAACTCCACAGTCATCGTGTGAAGGTGCCAAAAGAACTGTAAAGTTATAGCCACCAGAGGGAAGAATATGTCACACTCACTAGTTTACCTATACCTCAATGCTCTCTTCCTTTCTATGTAGGATAGCTAAGAAGTTACTTACAAGAGTTCAGATTACCAAGTAAACATGTAAACAAGGCTTTAATATGATTTTAAACAGCTCCACGGAACTAATTATAATCTTGAGTTCTCTACGGTTATGTAACTTTTACTACTACATCCCTTATGCAAATTAAAGCTATCGACAATGTTTTAATATCTAAGCTTGTCCATTCACTTGTATTCTTGGACTTTTATTTAATTTTATTTTTAATGTCGGATGTAGATTAGATCAGGTGGAAAATATTGAGAAAGCAATCTGCACCATTAAATTGGGTTGATCGCTATGGCAAGAGGCAAAGACCTATAGGCTTCCATCATTCTCTTGAAACGTGTACTCCAAAAACTCTAAGGGAGCGTTTAGAGCAAGGAGTGGAGTTGTAAACTCTAAGGGGTTGTGAAATTTGGGAAATTGTGATTTTGTGAGTCCCATAGTGTAAGAAGTTAATGAAGTATAAAATTGATGTTTTTTAGCTGAAAGGACCACGAACTCCTTGGGCCAAATACCCTTAGAAATCTAATTGCTCTCCTTGAGCTCCCCCCACTTGTAAAACTCTGTTAACCTATAAAAACTTGTCTTAGCTTATTTTTCCTTTTGTTGATCACTCTCCTTCCACATCCAAGCACTATCTAACAAATATTTTCATACCTCATCAAGTAACTTTCACCCCACAAGTCCCATAATTGCCACGTGGGCATGCCATTAAAATTCACGTCATGGCACAAAGCTGTTTAAGTTCTGTATTGTAGTCCATGCTGTTTATGTCAAATTGTGAGCTGGATTTTCATTGAAGTTAAAACTGTTGTTAGGACAAGATGGATATAAAGAGGACTTTGGAACAAGAAGCTAGAAGGTGTCAATGGCTCGTCCTTTGGCTTGATTGTGATAGAGAAGGAGAGAATATTGCATTTGAAGTGGTGGAAGTTTGCACAGCAGTTAATCATCATCTTAACATTAAGAGAGCCCACTTCTCTGCTTTGATTGAAAGGTTCCATATCTTAAACCTCTTTTCTATTTTGCCATGTAGTTTTCAAAAGTTCATTACTTCTACATTGTAAATGATAATCTCGAGTTCAGGGATATTCATGAAGCCGTGCAAAATCTTGTCCAACCAAATAAATGGTTTGCTGATGCAGTTGATGCTAGACAAGTAATTGCACTTCTTGTAGAACTTCCATTTTGTTGTAATTGTTTACTACTATAACTACGGTTACTTTTATACTCTTGCAGGAAATTGATCTAAGAATTGGAGCTTCTTTCACTAGGTTCCAAACTATGCTGTTGAAAGATGCATTTAATATTGACTCTGTCGCAGATGACAAAAATATTGTTTTGAGTTATGGGCCATGTCAGGTATGTGTAGGTGCATTTTTTTTTTTGTTTTTGTTTTTTTTAATTACTTGTATTCCACTGCTGGTGATGCTTACTTGAATGCCTTCTTGCTTCCTTTTGTCCGTAGTTTCCTACTCTTGGCTTTGTTGTTGAGCGGTACTGGGAGATTCAATCCCATGAGCCAGAAGAATTTTGGACGATCAACTGTTCACACAATTCTGACGATGGGATTTCTACATTTTGTTGGACGTAAATTGCAAATGACTTGATTTATTTGATAATTTCAATCTTTTTCTAGTCAAAGTGTAACTGTTGGTAATTATTTGGTTTATTCATTTTGCAGAAGAGGGAATCTATTTGATTATACGTGTGCTGTTGTATTTTATGAAATGTGCGTACAAGAATCTACTGCTACAGTGAGTATGTTGAAATTTAACCAGGTGTAATAATCCATAATGCATGCTGTTTAGTCTGGACTTATAATCTTTCAATTCTATTTAGGTTGTAAATGTTAGACGACAAGAGACGTTAAAGTACCCTCCTCATCCACTGAATACAATTGAGCTTGAAAAACGAGCTTCACGATACTTCCGAATGAGTTCTGAACACACCATGAAGGTTACAGCCAAGATTTTATCTTTTCTTCATTACTAATCCATAATGCATGCCGGAGCCAATTTCTTTAGTAGGGATCCCTTCTGCTGTGGGCTTGGTCCTTGTTATGCCGTTGTATTATTTCATTTGTTTTCTCTATGAAAGTTGTCGTTTTCATCTAAAAAAAAAAAAAAAGAAGAAAAAGAAAACAAAAAAGAAAAACTTTGCTTCATTACCACTATGTTTGCATTCATCAACTTATTTCATTTCATTGAGCATTCTGAGTTTCTCATACAAGAATGTTTTAAGGAAATTGGTATACTAGGTAACGAATAATGGATCTCTTGTTTGTGTCATTACTATTTAATTTACCATTGACATCACTATTTAATTTACCATTAAACCCTTTTCATATTGGCAATAAACAAGCTCTAAATTTTTTTGGTTGTTTTAAGGTGGCTGAAGATCTATACCAAGCAGGTTTCATTAGTTATCCTCGTACAGAGACTGATTGCTTTTCTCAAAGGACCGATCTTCATGTAGGTATATGTTTTGGTGATGGTCTCCACTACCAATCTCACTGGCATCTTTTTCTTACTTGAGCCAACAATTTGAGTTTGAGCTATTTGGCTGAACTCCTAGTTTTCCATGGGCATAGATTCAGTAAATTTTTTAATTGAATTAAACTTAAAGAACTGTCATTGGAATAATGTATTTATTGTGAGATAAGGTGTCTAATACTTTTGTGTTTTCCCGTCTTTGGAATCAACCATTAGCCTTTACTAACACTGAATTTGAACAAAGGCTCCTTAGTTTTCGTTGAGTATAGCTCAAGTGGTCAGCCATGATGTTTCCCATTATAGGTTGTAGGTTCACAACCTCTCCCATAATATTCTAAAAGAAAACTTTTGTTTAATTGGAAGCTTTCTAGTTTACTTGAAAGTCGGAGTCTAAAGCTATTAGTTATGCATAACGTTTATCTTACAAATGGATATTTAACTTTATCCATGCGATCACAACATTTTCTCGTGAAAAATGGGAAGACTTTTTTCTCTTCAACTTGTTGAATTATGGCATGTTTGGGAGTGTTTTCAGAAATAATGATTCTAACAAAATTGATTTAATAAGAAGTGATTTGTTAAAAGTGATTAACATACAATCATTTTAATGTTTGTTTTTATACTTTTAAAAGTGATTTTGTATGACCAAAAGTGATTTTCAATGACTTGTTTGGGATTGACTTTTAGAATAAGTGTTTTGAGCTAAAACTTTTAAAATGAAAAATACATTGTTTTCCAATTTTTTTGGATAAAATAAAATGAAATAGGAGTAGAATCATTTAATATGAAATGATAGTCTCTCTCTCTCTCTCTCTCAAATCACTTACAATCACATAACAATATCACTTGAAAAATCACCTCCCAAAGATTGACCTAGAATCACTTGAAGTGATTTTGGACACTTTTGCATCATTGCCAAACATCACAAGAAGAAAAGTGATTTTAGACATGTCAAGAGTGATTTTGGTCATTTTAAAATCATTCCAAAACCTGCCCGTAATGGGTGCTTATGAGTTTCAATAATATAGGGCATTGTGCGAGAACAACAAGAACACCAAATATGGGGAGCATATGCACAAAGGTTGCTGGATCCTGGATCAGGACTTTGGAGGAATCCTAGTGGTGGTGGGCATGATGACAAAGCCCATCCACCTATTCACCCAACCAAGTTCTCGGCTGGGGAATGCGGATGGAGCCAAGATCACCATGTAAAAGTTTTGCTTTACTGTCTTTTAAATTGCATATTTGTGTTTATTTTGGTCCTGTATATTGTCATCTTGTAGTCCTTTGTCATCAATAATTGTGAGATTTTTTCTTCACAGAAATTATATGAGCTAGTCGTTCGCCATTTCCTTGCATGTGTCTCACAGCCAGCAGTCGGTGCTGTGACTACTGTTGAAATTGATATTGCCGGTGAATTGTTTTCTACATCTGGGAGAATGATACTAGCAGTAAGTTCTGTACATAAATTTTCTGAATCTTTTATTTTTAAAAAGGGCTAATATGCCTTGGTTGATTGGCAAGCTGGGATGAGCTGCACGTACATGACAGACCAGCATGTTAATTTTCTCCACTCTTGTTTCTTACAGAACAAGCACAATTATTAGGTTTTGTAGTACATTTGTTTCTTCTTTTTTTTTTAAAAAAAAAAAGTAATAAGAGATCACTTCATTCCAAAAAGGGGACAAAAAGAACAACCTAACGAGTAAAGGGACAAGGAGTTCCTAACTTGATAAGAAGAGGTTACAAAAACACCTTCCAATCTAGGTGGTTAAAGTGGAATAATTACAAAAGGACTAGTGATGCTACCCCAATCAGAAGCTGTGAGTTGATAAACAAAAGATTTGAACTTAGCTTTAAAGTCCCGATCACTCCTTTCCTTCCAAATTAACCACACATTTGCTTTAGCCACATTTGACCATAACACCTTTATGTTATCTCTAAGCCCCCAACCATTGAGGGACTCCACCAGCCAATCGTCCTGCTTAGACCACTGGAGGCCGATCAAATTTCCAAAAAAATCCCATACTCTACTCCTGAATTCACAATTGTCTTTTTTCTAGCAGTTTGCAAGCTTAGAACCTGTAGACGCATAGCAGTTGGTTTGTTTCTTTGGTTTTTGCTGAATTTTGAAGTCTCGGTTTCCTTGTTAATTCAAGGTATCTTGCTCCCATTTGGTTGTGGATTGACGCTCACATTTTTGGTTTTCAAAGATTATTGTCCTAGGTTGCTCACTGATCTTTTGTTGGCGTTGGTTTTAAAAATTTTGTGATCTATAGCACTGGATTCTCTTCGGGAGTTATTTTGTTAGGTTCTTAAGAGTTTACTTTTTTGGAGTTTTCTTTACTTTGTATGTCAATAGGTTTGTCTATCTCCGTTTTACTTTGTTTCTCTTCTCTCTCGAAGGTAGTCTCTTTTCATTTTTTCCAATAAAATGTTTTGGTTCCTTTAAAAAAAAAAAAAAAAAAAAAAATGGAGGAAGAAATGAGACAAGACTCTCCATTGCTCTAGCATAACACACAAATATTTGGAGATAACTGAAATAAGGAAACCTTTTTTGCAACTTGTCAAAAGTATTGACACTGCCATGAGCCACAGACCATAAGAAAAACTTCACCCATTTCTTGACAACCTTATTTTTCTCCAGTAATAATAGGTAGAACTCATCGAGAAGTTACCTTTCTTTTATAACCTCCAAGTTAGCGCAAGTTTGGGCTTAAGGAAGGCCTTCTAGCCTCCAATAAGGATGCAAGACAACCCCACTCCAGCTCCTCATCGAACAAGTCTTCCTCAATTCTAGTTTTCAGTTACAGCCATCAGGCTCCATCATTGTGCTATTGGTGGCATGGAAATCTTGAAAATCAAGGGAAAGGTCACCCTGAACTGCTGGCTCCCTAGCCACCCAAAATTTTTTGCTGAGTTGAGCCCTTCCAATTATGATATTCCTTAGTACATCTGACTATAGCATATTCTTTTCATTCATATTTTTTGAAGTTAAAAGACTGGGACCAGAGTAATCTGTTAAATAGAAATGTAACTATGTTTTTGTTTCTTATAAAAAATGTTTATACTTAATCATGTTCTTTTATGTGTTTTTGATTAAAATGTTCTCTTCTCCATTATATATTTTCATTTGAAATGATATAATTATGTGCAGTCATGTGTGTCATATCATGGCATAATATATTTTATCATTGTTAATAATATATAATTTTGCTTCTAATTTTAAAACACACAGAAAACTTTGTAGCTTTAGAATGCATCATACAAATTGATAATATTAGTGCTAATAATTATGTTGAAAGTAGAACTCATCGTTTCCTTTAGGAAATGGGTCAGCTTAGTTAATTAATCAAATGATTTATCCATGTTTTCTTATGCATTTAAATCTTTGTAATTGCTTTCCTTTGTTTCACTTTTTATTTACTGTTACTGTCTTGTTTCTCTTAGTTTATCACCTCCTTGCATACGAGAAATACAAAAAAGGTATTAGCAATTTACAATCAAGATTTAGGGTTTGAAACATTTTTCTATCGTCTTTAGTCACGATCCTTTTAGAGATGAAGTAAAAAGAATGTACATTTTAAAATTAATTTGACTGGGTATTTTTGTTTGGTTTCTTTATACTTAATTAGTCTCTTTTCATTATATCAATGAAAAACATTGTTTCCTTTCTTAAAAAAATTAATTTGACTGATCAACTTAATTCTTGATTTTACCTCTATTTCGATTACTTTGTTATCAAATTTTATTTCCATCAAGATTTTTTCTTCTAAAGAAAGCATAATGGTTGATATGCATGGTGATGAATTGAAAAAAATTATATGGTTTTATTTGAAATATTTTGTGGCATGGAAGTCATAAATACTGTGAGAGATATTATTTTTAGAACATAAGCATGCTCATGGGTTAGTGGTATTTGCTGCTAATGAAGTGGCGGTAAGTTATTTTATTTAGCCTCTTTTAAAAATCTTGTTATTGTACGTGGAAATACTAATTGTTAACTTTAGTTGCTGCTAACTTTTCTGAAGGCACCGACAGATGGTAAAGGATCTTCTGTAACAAAATAGAAATTAGTCATATTCCCATTTTTATATTGAAAATGACATTGCATTATTTGCAAAATAATTGTGTAGTATGACTGAACAGGCAGCCAAGTACTGATCTCTCTCTCTCTCTCTCACACACACACATGCACACGCACACTTATCATGCAATTTGGGACAAGCCTCCTTTTTCCCTTTTTCTAGGACATGAAGTATTGGTGGTAAAGAAGTTCATAAAGTTCAAATTAACTCATTAAAACATTGATTTTGTTTGATGTGATTGCTCCTTTGACCAGAGAAATTACCTGGATGTTTACCGCTTTGAATCATGGGGAGGTTCAACTATTCCAACTTACGTTACTGGGCAACAGGTTTATGTTCCCTCATTATGTTTTATATTGATTAGTCTATTATGGTAGTCCTGCTCCTGCGTATGGTTGCCTTTGTGCAAATCAATGAATTCATTCATACCAATACTATTTATTCAGCATATGGGGAAGGAAAGTATTTCATATGCAAACCAAATCATCCTTTATATTGACCCAAAATTAAATTATAAAGTTTTGAATTAATTAGAATCTTCATGATGGGGTAACTGGCGGGATCATTTGCTAGAGTAACGATTAAGAGTAACAAATTCTCAGTTGAAAACTGAAGCACTATGGATACCTTTTTCTTGCATACCTTTTTCTTTTTTCCTTTGAGATTGAAAATTCTAATCTCAGGACAACTACCATGGGTTTGCCTAGAGCTCATTGAGGCAAGTAACTCCGTGGTGACAAACTTCTTTTGGCGTTTTTATCTTTTGATTTTTAGTTAATAGTTTCTTTTAACCTCTTCAATGAAAAGTTTAATCTCTTGTTAAAAAAAAAAAAAAAAAAAAAGGAATTTTACACTATTACAATATGTATGAAATTGTATAATATTTATAACAATATGTCTTCTTAACTCACTCTCTCTATTTTCTTTTCTTTTTGATGAGAAACAATTTCATAGATGTATGAAATTCACAAAAAGATGTACAATCCATATATTACAAAGAGCTATCCCAATTGTTCAAAAAAGGAAGCATTAGAATATGAAGCAAAAAGATTAGAACTTCTATACTAAGAAATAGCATAATAAATGACAAGATGAAAAAACACGTTGAAAAGATGTTCTTTATCCATGAAGACTCTTTGGTCCTTTTTCTTCCATAGGACCCAAAAGAAAGCACGAGAAATATGTATCCACAATAGAGCCTTAGCATTCTTGAGGGCAACTCAGTCTATATATAATTACTTTTCATTATCAACTCCTTGTGGTGTGGTACTTTGTGCCTTAGTGCTTATGCCACGTACACCACATCAGCCACCTTCACTTCCCTCTCATGTATGAAGAACAACTCTTTAAGTATGTTAACCCAAAATCAACCAAAATTGAGGTTGTTCGAGTGTTGCATTTGACCAACTTTATTTTGGTGGCAATTAGTTTTATTTACTAATGTTTTTACTTTCCATTTACTCTATGTCTCAACAATATGTCTAACATCTCTTATGGCTAAAACAAAATTAGTAACCAAGGTTTAGTTCCAAAAAGTTTACTTGAACCATAACCTAAAATTTTACTTGAAGCCTTACTAAATTAGTAACCAAGAACCATACGCACTAATTTAAGAGAATTGTTTGGCCTTTTGAGTGAGGAGGTTGAACTTAGCATTTTTTTTCTATGTAGAACAGGTAATTAAAGGTGTCAATAACTACATCTCCTTTGGGTGTTTCTTTCACAGTTTGTTCCAACAACATTAACTCTTGATTCGGGAGTCACAAGACCACCTCCCCTTCTGAGTGAAGCTGATTTGCTTTCTTGTATGGATAAGGTAAGTGAAATGCGTTTGCCAACTGTGCTTATCAAATTCTGGGGTTTGAACCTTTATGTTGGACTACAATTTATATTGTAACCGAGTGGTGAAGCCTTTATCTTTGATTATGTTCTTTTTTTGTTTGTTATTTAAGGAGGGAATTGGTACAGATGCAACAATGCATGACCACATCAAGAAGCTGTTGGATAGATTTTATGCAACGAAGGATGCAAACACTCGGTTCACACCAACTAACCTTGTAATGGGCTTGGATTTTGTCCAGCAGTATTTTTTTTTTCTCTTCCATGTGATCCTTTCATTTCTAAATGTGATTTATATCGGATTATGCATTAATAGTAACATTAATAGCAACCATCATGGGTTGGCCTAGTGGTAAAAAGGAGACACAGACTCATTAAATGACTAAGAGGTCAAGGGTTCAATCCATGGTAACCACCTACTTATGAATTAATTTCCTACAAGTTTCCTTGACACCTAAATGTTGTAGGGGTTGTCTCGTGAGATTAGTCGAGGAGCGCGTAAGATGGCCCGGACACTCACGGATATAGAAAAAAATAGTAACATTGATAGCATTCATCTTTTTTATTTTTTATTTTTTATTTAAAAGAAAAGACGAATGTTATCGATGTTACCATTAATGCACGGTCTGATCAAAATTGTTGTCATGTATGTTTCTTTTTTCTTTTTTGTTTTGTTTTGTTTTTGTTTCTGTTCTTTTTTAAAACTAGAAATAGTGACTTTCATTGAGGGAAAAGCAAGGAATACAAGGTCCCACAAAAAACCAAGCCCACCGAAAAGGAAATTTTGCTAAATAAAGGGACTCCAACTATATAAAATAGAGCCTATCCAATAATTACAAAAGGTTTTCGAAATCGAAACTTAAATGGAAACGTGGAATCTAACAAGAGACCAAATATCCCTAGGACACTCCACCCCTCTAAATACCCTAGTATTCTGCTCCCCAAATCACCCACAAAATAACGCACATCCCAACAAGTCATAAAAAATGACCCTTCTCCCGAAAGGGCGGGCGGAGGAGGAACTCCTTGATGATATGTGTCTTTTTTTGAGTTAGTATAGAATTGGGAGAACATTTGAGAAACCCTCATCATATCATCCTTGGAGGAAAAAATAATTAGTGTTATTTATCGGATCAATGGGAATTTTTCTATCTAGAAATTTATTGGAACCATTGAGGATTTGTACATGTTCTTCTAGTTTCGTTAACTTCAGTAGGTGTCTTGTCCTGCTAGAGTCAATGAAAAGGCTTTGGAAGATGTGCTGTAATGGTAAAATTTAGGGAGTTTGTTCCATATTTACTTTGTGCTACTAGAGTCAAGTAAAAAACTTTTCCTTGCTCTCTATGTCCTCCCCTTCCTGCCTACCTACTGCCACACTCTTCCCCTTGATCCTCTTGATCTCCAACCATGGTCCCCCTAATGGAACAGTTGCCTTCACCATTGAAGAGAAATGTTTCACAGTCGAAGGTACGAATGGCATCTGCATCACTGGGCTTCCACCGATTGATCATTCACCTTATTCTTGAATAAAGATTTATACCACTGGTTGATCAACCGTTTCTCCTCCCTTGCAGATGACCCTCATAGCCAAAAATTCTTCATGGACTCACGACTTGATGAATTTGTGCTTCGGGTGGAAAAACAAATAGAAAGGGACATTGGGTTGAGATTGTGGATTGGGGTCAATGGGGGTTTAAATAAGCTCATCATTCTAGTTGGGAGCAATGCAAACTGGGTTTGACCAACTTCTTATTCATCTATAACAACCTTCTCACCTAACCAACCAGCCCCCATAAAAGCTAACCTTTCGTACAAGGAAGCATTGGAGAAGACCACCATGGGAAAAAGTTAACTACCATTCATTATAGTTCTATCAGAGGTCTAATGCTCAAGGCATTGGCCACCTTATTACTAGAACCAGCTGTGTATTTAATTATGAAGTCAGAATGTTGAAGATATTGAATCCAATGAAGATGCATAGAACTGATTTGTTTTTGAGATTGAAGAAATTTCAAGGAAACATGATCTGTTAGGAGAATAATTTCTGCTAAGTAAATAATGTTCCCATTGTTTCACTATATGAACTAAAGAATACAACTCTTGCTTGTAGGTGTTCCATTTTTTACGGGCCTCACTTAATTTTTATCATTGAAAATTCAATTGGGTGACCTTCTTGTGACAAAACTCCCCCTGTACCTATTCCCAAAGCGTCGTGACTTCAAATAGTTTTAGAAAATTAGGAAAAGCTTTAAAAATTTCATAGCGCTTTAATTTTAAAAACTTGTCCTACCCCTCTTTTGTGAAGGGAAATCTATCCAGCTGGAAATAAATTGAAACTTCCCTGAAATCTGATTAGATAGTATTTTTATTCCATAATTGATGAGTTCTAAGGACATAATGGAGTCGTTGAACTTCCTCTTACTGGTCACGAATCTTCTTGTGTCCGACAAATGATATTAAAATCTCCTCTTAGGAGCCGAAATAGGCAGCATAGACCGTGCAAGTCCAAAAGCTCATTTTAACGCTTGATCTTTTGTTGGATTACATTTCTTACGGTATCTTTTAGGAGCTTTTGAAGTACTTTATGGTTTGCTTTCTTTCTTTACAATCATTTAGTTTTTTCTGTTCTAAAAATTTTACAATTTTTTCAGGGTGAGGCTCTGGTTATGGGATATGATGACATGGGGTGAGTACTTTTCTTTAGAGTATTATAGAGAAAAATCATAGCAGCCTAGTAGTTTGTCATTTAGATATTTTAGAAAATAAGATAATTCTTTGTTAGATTTTGTTATAGTGTCTATTAATTAAATTTCCTGTAGTTCATCAGCTTAAACTTTTGGGTTAGTCAGTGATTTAACATGGCATCAAAGACCGTTGCAATGTCATTTCCTCTCCAATTAATATTGATTTCCACTTGTTGGGTCTTCAAATTCTCAAGCCCACAAGTGAAGAGGAGTGTTAAAGTGTCAATATAATTAAAGTTACCATAATCCATTAGCTTAAGCTTTTGATTCTATCACCATTAAAAGCTTGAAGCTCATCTACATTTATAATTAATAGGTACTTAATGAACACTAATTTATCTTTGGAATTTGAGAAACTGATTTAACTGAGATCAGTACTAAAGAAATTGTGTCATTTATACTTCTTGTTTGTTTGGGATGATGTTCCTCTTTGGTCTCCTGTTTTCTCATTTCTTTTTCTTTTTGTTTTGTTCTTTCTCTATTCCCTGGGGGCTTGTATCCTCCAATCAATTTTGTTCCTTTTCATTAATCAACGAGAAGTTCATATCTTTTTAAATAAGTACTAAAGAAATTAAGAGGGTATATTTGAGAGTATAATGGTAGATGCAACGATATTTTAAAGCATGACAAAATGTGTGATCCAATCATTTGTAGTAAAATTCTGAAGAAAATCCTCTTTGGAATGGAGTTTTTTTTAATCTGTTATGGTTTTCATAATTAGACTTCACTGCATGTGTCTTGGCTTGATTTTTGGTACCGTAAAAGATCAATAATGTATGAAGGTCAGATAGGCGATTGGTATTTGCACATGACTGGATATTTTCTATCTGGAAGTTAATTAGTGTAAAGATTCACATGTATTAATTGTACATTCTCAAATCTATAATTAATATTTTTTTTCAACCATCATGGGTTGGCCTAGTGGTAAAAAGGAGACATAGTCTCAATGAATGACTAAGAGATCAATGGTTCAATCCATGGTGACCACTTACTTAGGAATTAATTTCCAACGAGTTTCCATGACACCCAACTGTTGTAGGGTCAGATGGGTTGTCTTGTGAGATCAGTCGAGGTGCGTGTAAATTGGCCTGGACGCTCATAGATATCAAAAAAGAAAAAAAAAAAATTTTCACCGCAAAGGAAATTTCTTTAGAAGAAATAGTTAGAGTTAAGCACCCTGTCCTATTAATACAAAGAACGTCATCAATTGTTGTGGCTAAAAGCAGCGATATAAATATCACAGAGAAATAATATCCTTCTTTATACACGACCTTACTTGAACAGGATTTGTTCTATAGATTATACAAATGTGGCCTTGTGTTCTAAAAATATTCTTCTTTATACAAATTGTTTGTGGGATTTTCTTGTCTGAATTTCTCTCTCTTAATTGGAGCACTTTCATATATCCTTCTTAGAGTTTTATTTTAACCTATTTATATATTGTCTTTTTTTTCCCCCCCCCTCCAGAAAACAAATCCTTTCTCTCATCGGTTACCTTCCTTTACAGGTTGATAATTCTAGTTCTAAATTGTTTTCTTTTTTCATTCTCTTTTTCCTAGGTATAACCTGTGGAAACCACACCTTAGAGCAATAATGGAGCTTGAGATGAAAGCAGTTAGTGAGGGCACTAAGAGAAAAGATGAAGTGTTGGCTACGTGCTTGCAGCAGATGAAATCTTGCTTCTTAGATGTAAGAATTAATTGTGTTCACACTTTTCTTCATGAATTTAATTTATGATTTTGTTTCCACTTTACGAATGAAACTGTCACAAAATTGATTTTAGTTGTGAAACTAAGCATTTTTTTTTGAATAAATGACTGCTTTTATTGAGAAAAGAATGAAAGAATACAAGAGCAAACGATAGAGTTTCCAACTAAGTAAGATATTGCCTAGGAATAATTACAAAAAATCTTCGAAACCGAAGCCCAAAGAGAGAAATGAGACCTTACCAAGGACCAAACCTCACAAGGGTCCCCATCCACACCTCTAAATACTATGTTGTTCCTCGTCCCCTAAAGATCCCACAACAAGGCACTTACCATGACAAACCACAAAAAACGCCCTTTCTCATTGAAAGGCAGATGGAGGAGGAACTCCTCAGTCAACGAACATCCCTTTGGCGAGGTAGCACAACACCAAATTTCTGAAAGATTTCAAGTTGTGAAACTAAGCATTTGTTATGAACCAAAGTGCCAAAAAGAATTTCAAGTTAAATTGTCATTCCCTTGTCATTTTCTTTTTTCGCCAAAATGTTTATTGACTCATATAGCTTGGGGGGCATTTTCCTCTTATGTTTTATTGTTGTCATTGGGATGAGTTTGCTCACATTTCATTGTATTCCATCTATTCTTGGATTTTTTTGTTTCCATGTATTTTGAGCATTAGCCTCTTTTCATTATATCAAGTTTTGTTTCCTTTCAGAAAAAGAAAAAAAAGATAAGCTTGGGAGATTAAGTTGATTAAGCACTTTTGTGTACTTTTGTTTAGGGAGTTCAGGATATTTAGGGAGTAAATTTTGTCTTTTGCCTAAGACGTAAAAAAAATTTCACATTTTTTTATAAGAAATTTAGAAATATCATTCACGAGAAACGATTGTGGGGTATAAGAGAGATTTCTAACTAGTTAATAACATTGAGAGTGATTACATAAAAGCTTCAAATTAAGGGCCCAAAAAGATAGGAAAGAAAATGGTATCTTCCCCGAACCATCTTGTGATCCTCGTATGCCTAGGGGCCCTTTGACCTAGTAATCTGATATTTTGTGAGGGAAAATACCTTACAAGTGGTTGCTTCTACATGTTTGGTCGATGATAAGGCACAATATCCTTTGCAGTGCTTATAATCACTTGGCTGTTAATCAAGATTTCCATGTTATCTTGCTATTCAATGTGTAGTTTTGTGAAATCTACTCGATGCATATATTAAAATATATACAATTATTATATTATTGATGTAAATATTTTGTTATTTGAACTTTACATTCTTTAGTTTAGGCTTCTTTGTACACTTGTTACATTATCTCCCTAACCTTGCTCTTTTTTTTTGGATGAAACTATCATTTTTTTCTTTAAACAACAAGATAGGGTTTCTTAGGGTGAATAAGGTTTTCTATTTCAAATGAGGATCGACTTGGTCATCCCATGGTGGCCACCTACATAGGATTTAATATTCTACATGTTATCTTGACAACCAAATGTAATAGGGTCAAGTGATTGTCCCATAAGGATAGTTAAGATATGGATATAAAAAGGAAAAAGAAAATTCAAGTGAGACTCAGGAGTTCCAATCACCAATTTAGAGTGATGACTAGCTGAATTTCTTTCTAAATTTTAATGGACATTTTGACTGGTTGAACTTGTAGGAAGAAATTGGACCTACATCAACTTGAAACAAATTGGATTTCCTCCCACATCTTCGTCACAATGTTTTTTAGCTGAAGTACCCAAGTCTTATAACCAACAGTAATTCAAATTGGGTTTGAGAGTTTTTTTCCTTCAAGAAAACATCCAGAAGGCAATGGTATTATATAGGAAAATTGTGGAAGATATGAAAATGAGAGTATCATCAATATTTAGGTACCAAGGGCATCTACGTTCAACAAAAATTTAATAGAGAATTGTAATCTTATGGGGAACCTGTTAAAGGCTTTGGTCCTCAAAATTTACTTAGTTGGAGCCCCTTTCTTTAGGGATTTTTTGTGAGTGTTGGTTTTTGTGCCCTTATATTCTTTCATAATTTTATTTGATGCTGAGTTGCATTATCTTTTACAGAACAAGTATACTGAATGATATACATATAGGAAATACTTTTTCATTTAGTTGACTCTTAAGAAAGAAAAAGTTGATTGACTTTTAGAAAAGGAAAAATTAATTGACTCTTTGCTTTATTATAGAGGATTCTCAATTCCTGCAAACATGGTAATTTTAGATGTGCTTAGATTTTAACTTTAAAATGTTCTAAAATTAAATGGTTTAGTTTTTTCTTCTAAGAAGTGTGAAGGATCTATTGTATTTATGCTGTGTCTTTTTTTCCGTTTTTTCCCCTTGTAAACTTGGAAATATCTGCAGGCAAGGGTCAATAAGCAAAAACTTCTTGAAGCTATGGAAGTTTTCTTTGAGAGGTGTTTCTATATTACTTTATTACTTTATCAAATATTGTTTTTGTATTTATTTTTCCGGTATCCTCTTTCACTTATGCAGATCTAATGGTTCTGGCGGGGATGAAAATCGTGCAGTTGGAGAAGTTGTTCAGCGGTGTGGACTGTGTCAAGACTCAGATATGGTGCTTAAAAGAAACAGGGTAATGATATATAAATTCACGTTCATGGAAAATTATGTATTTCAAGTCAATAAATCATAAACCCTTTCAAATTAATGTGAATGTGTCCATTCTTGTTTATACCTATTTTATTATAAAACTTTTGGAAATTGGAAGATTTTATTTATCTTTTTATTTATTTATTTATTTATTTTGATGAAGGGAATTATTGCCACGTCTATTTTATTATCATCTTTTTGGATGAACACAAGAAACTTCGATAAATAAGGTTTTAATGTTGGGTCTTTCTTGGTGTAAACGCCCCCACCCATTTTCCAACTAGAGTCTCTCAATGATTTAAGGAGAGATTGGAGAGCTTTTTGTAGTCCTCTTTGATGAGATTCATTGTCTGTGGATGGTCCTCCCTTCTGTAATCAATGAAATATTGATCATGCATATAATTTGTCTGACTTTTAAAAGTTTAATTCAGTACTTAATTATCACTTCTTATTTTTCTCCTTTTTCTCCTTTCTTTTGTTTTGTTTTTGAAAAGGAAATAGATCTTTTCATTAATGAAGAGAAGTGTACAAGTGAAACTGATACAACAAACTACAAAGAGTGGACTGAAAGAAATAGAAAATAAAAGCAAGACAGAAATAAACAATGAAACAAAGAGCAAAGGAAACAAACACCACAAGAAAACATCCCAATTGTTACTAATAAATAGAAGTGTGAAATTTAAGGATCAAGTTGAAAAAATAATAAAACTATTGTGGATGGTTAAGTAGTTAGGTACGTTGAGGAATTCTGGTTACTATTTTGCTCTCCTTTATTTCATATTTTTAGATAAACATCAGAAAATCTACATGAATTTGAAACTAGGCCGTTTAGGCTAGTTTGGCTCCCTTTTGGGATGTTATTTTTGTAGGTTCATCTTTTAGTTTTGGTTCTCTAGCTTGTGTTGGCCAAATTGTATTTTTTTCTCAATAAAAGCTTTGTTTATCGATTAAAATAACCGTTTTTCCATCATCAAAAATTGGTTCTAGAAACCATAAACTCCAAAGTTGGCCAAAATTATTACAGCTGCGAATAAAATTATTTAGGCTAAATAACCAAGTGGCCAGTTTTGTTTATTTATTTATTTTGATGATTCTCTATTTGATCAATCCTTTAAAATTATGTCTTCAGTAGTTGAAACTTGAAACTGAGATTGTCCTTAGTTTTTATTTTTTCATTTTTATTAATTGTAGTAAGCATCTTAAATAGTTCACTTTGACAATCTGCAGGATGGAAATTACATGGTTGGATGTACGGCCTTCCCCCAGGTGTGATGTGACCATCTTCCATGATGGGTGCCACTTGTTATAAATAGCATGTTGGCATACTAATTTTCCATGAAGAATTATGACTTTGATTGTTATTTTGTCCATACCCCCCTGTTCCCTCCATTTAACACATTCACAAATACATGCACTAGTGAGTTTTCAAGTCTAGAAAATGATATCTTGCCGTCAAGAAGTCCCTTAAGCCAAGCAATATTGGATGTCAGGTTTTGGAACAAGAAACAACTTTTCATTGGGAGATGAAAAGAAACAAGTTATTCACGGAAATAACATGTCAAAGGAAAAAAAAAAAAAAAAACAACAGCCAACCAAAAATGAAAATAGGTGAAAACAACGTCAAAAAAAATTACTATTAATAACCTAAAATTAAACAAATGAACAAACCAACAACAAAATTAGCCCACAACAAAGAACCAAAAAACCAAAAAAAACGTTCGAAACTTAAGAAACCAAACAAAAAGGACCAACAAAATAACTACTCCCAAGCAGCCAAAGCCAACCAGACAACAAGTTAATTGACAAGCTGGCAATAGAAGATATCTTTACACCAACTTGAGGGGGAGTGCTAATTTATGCCTTAATATTTGCTTTATTAGCTGTTTTGGATAAGAAACAATTTCATTGCTTTATTAACTGTATTATAATGTGATTAAATATTTTGATAGGATTTTTTTTTCCCTTTTATGTTTTAGGCCTTCCTTTTATTTAAGATGTATTCTTGTAAAGTAAGAAATAGATGAATCATTCAATAAAGTTCCAATTTTACCAACAGAAGTATGCCTTGAAAAAACAAATAATACATAGGAAAATATGAGAACAGGGGCAATGCGAAGTAGCCAAGAAAGAACCACACTTCAAAGTTTATTGAGGCTGGAACACTTCAAAACTTCAAGAGATAAAAGGATCCCTCCAGCCAACAGACTTTATACTTGCAACTCAAAGGTTTTGGAGCTTTGATTGTGAATTATGTGATTCTCACGTGGGCATGCATGGCACAAATTTTTGTAACTTGCTACCTTGTTCTAAATCTAGTTAACAATTGTACTGATTAAATAATCCCAATGTGTTATTAGTGCTGTATCTTTTGTAATGAGAAAACATTTTGATTCTTGTGTTAACAACTACCAATGTCCCTATTTATGTGTTAGATGGTTATTTAACGTATATCATCTACAAATTTCCAGTGTAGAAATGTTGTCTGGCTCCCGGGATCCATTGCAGAAGCTGCAGTAACCTCTGATCGTTGCAACTTGTGCACTCCAGGTTTCTGTCTTTGACTACTTCGACTTCACTTCTGTACTTTTCCTAAAAGGATCGGAAATAACCTTTAGTGTAAACATCATTACATGTTTGCATCTATGGTTTGTTTGGAGGCCTTATTAGAAAATGCATGACAAAATTATGTGTAACCACATTGCACGTGGTATGTTGGATTCCAGTATTTTTAACATAAAACCAGAAAATGAGTTTTTTTTTTAACATATTACCTGATGCTGTTATGTTGATTCTCTTTGCCAGGCTGTTTTAGAAAATGATATGTTTCATATTCTTGTTGTGTCATTTTCACGTCATCCAAAGTTATTAGCTAGAGTTGTCATCGATTTGGGAATTAGTTAATGTTCTTTTCTATTTTCTTATAATGTGGTCAACGATTTTTCTCTATAAATAATGAATGTCTTTTATCTTCTGAAAAATCTTCAAATAGGTCCTGTTTACTTAATCCAATTTAAGTTTCGCCAGCTGGAAATTCCACCAAACTACAATGCCAACCACTTGGGTACGTACTACTATTTTAATCATGGGACGTCACTTGAAGTTCTGTTAAGCATCAGTCGTCTTTTCTTTCTGATATAATTTTGTACCACGATCTTTATGAGGCTATCTTTTCACATGCAATATGGTTATATTACATGGGAGTTGTGCAGCTATTCATATATGCGTTAAGACATTGTTTGCATGTTTATTCTCCCGTGAAAATGATGAAAGATATGCGTATACCTTTTTCTGCCTTGCATATTAAGCTTGCAGAATCTAAGATTTTCATTATTGTTCATGTTTTATCATTGACAAGAAAGGATAACTACTAATCTGGAGAATCTGTCAATCTGGTGAACACGGAGTTGTGAAGAATATGCCTTCTTTAGTTGCTTTAAGTTCTGCAATACAACTTTTGTATTTCACTCGGTTGTAATTTCAATGCAGCCTAAAATTATAACTTTTGCTAGCAACCAGAGAATATGAAAGACAATATGTAGTTTCTATTGATAAATAGAAGAATGCAACCCTAATTAGAATAGAATAGGTTTCATTGATTGCACTAGGGGCTTGGAAAGAATAGGAAGCAATTATACTCTGCTAGCAACCAGAGTATATGAAAGACAATATGTAGTTTCTATTGACAAATAGAAGAATGCAACCCTAATCAGAATAGAATAGGTTTCATTGATTGCACTAGGGGCTTGGAAAGAATAGGAAGCAATTATACTCTGTACATACACAGAAACTCAATTACACCAACAGATTAACAGTAAAGAACAAAAATGAATAAGGGCCTAATTAGCCAGCAAATAATGAATGCAACAACTGTCCATGTCGGGGGCAAGTTGGACATTGCTTGACATTATGTATTTTGTCCCAAAAGTTAGATGTTTGAACCCCACCCTTACACCGTTGTACTAAAAAAACAACTCCCCATATCCAGAAATGTCTCTTTAATATAAAAAGAGATTATGTCTACTAAAGAAAAGCAACCTTTGTAGGAACTGCAGTTAACCACTTACTGTAAGCTAACTCAGCAAGATATAGCAATTGCAGTTTGCACACAACTAGACAGTAGAATACTCACAGTACAGTAAAATATGGAGTAAATTATGACGTTGAGCTTTTTTAACTCACCACATCAAATTTGTTATTATTATCTTCTTGCCTTTTGGATAATATCATAAACATATTTCGATATTTGTGAAAGAGTGAAGAGAAGCTACTCCATATATTTTCATAAACATCCCCAAAGCTTTGCGGACTTACAGATATAAAATACAATCAGGCAGACGAAGAAAGTAAGCTGTAAATAAAATGAAACAGCCTGAAAAGGATAAAAATATTTCTGGCACTAATTGTATTAGGTAACAGAATAAGAACAAGGTAGAAGATAAAACAATAAAGAAAAAAAATTTCTACTGTGGTGCATTTTACCTATACTAGGAGAAGAATTAGCAGGTGGTTATGTTGATTAATGACTATTTCACATCGTTTTTTTTTGAAAGCTGAATAGGCGTATCCGGCTCATTAGTCTTCTATTTCCCTTAAGTGGAACTTTCAACTTCTTGTATTACCGTTTATAGTACTATTTTCTTTTGTATAGTTTTCCTTTTTTTTCCCCCATGATCTATGTACTAAATTCTTGGTTCTTTGGTTTATGATTAGGTTGTATAGGTGGTTGTGATGATATTCTTAGGCAATTGACTGAAATCTGTGGTACTGGATCCCGCGTATCAGGCATGTACTTTTTGTGCAGTTATTTCTTCAAAATATTTGAGATGCGCAGGTTCTATTTTGTTTTTTTTGTTTTTTTGGGAGTTAAGGATCAAGAAACAGTATGAACTTGCTTATTGTTATTAAATTGTCTACATTTACTATTTGATTAAGATGGCCTGAATTTTGTTTGGTTGAACAAAGTGTCCTCTACATCGTATTAAGCTAAAGAATTTACCATCCAATCCACCCATACCTCTTTTTGCTTCGTCAAGTTTCTGGGGAGCAACAGTGGGTTAGTGAATGTTGAATGCTGTTCATTGCACCATCTTAGTAAATGTTTTATTTACAAATTGGATTTTTGAGGTAATTTATGAATTGGTTTCGGAACTTGAGACAATCTCCTTCTTTATGTATAAGTATCAATCAATGGTCTCATTACCTGTTCGATAAAAGCACAATTTAGAAGAAGGGAAAATACTCCACATGACCCAAGAAATAAAAACAAATCCTTTTGCAGATGTCTATGATTTCAGCAACAAAGGAACAATTCCGATTACTTTTCCTCCTATTTTACTTTTTGCACATTCAAATTATGTACTCAAATTATGTTTTGCAGCTAGAGGTCGAGGGATTTCATCTTCCAGTGTGCAGCGAGATAACACCAGGCAAAGTGTATGCATTTCCTGCCAACAAGTAGGGCATTCCTCAAATGATTGCCCTTCTCAGGTTGTAGGTTCCAGAAGTGCTCGTCGTCGGCAAAGTGGTAAAGCATGGTTTTCTGTTGTTTATTGTTTTTTTGGAGTACAACAAGTGTGGAGATGAGAGATCGAAGCTTCAATCTTTAGGGAGGAAGGTCAGCTCAATTATTGTTGAGCTAAATTCACTTTGGCGTCTATCGTTGTAAATGGACAGTTGATACTTTTTAAATATCTTTTAGTGGTTTTTATATATATTTTCTAGGGAAATTATTATAAATGAAAAAAATATCAAACTATTTACAAATATAGAAAAATTTGTTCTATGTTTACTGTCAAATGTGTAATTTTTTCTTTGGGTCATTTGCATATCCCCAAGCTCACATTTCGCGAAGGAATTGATTTACCTGTTTTCTTTTTCTTTTGTTTTATTTTACTGTAATCATTGATTCTTTTTCTTTTCTTTTTTTTTTTTTTAGAAAATTGTAATCATTTTTATATTTAATGAAAGGAAATCAAACAAATTATAGTATCTACAAAAATTTTGAACTTCTGAAATTGCGGATCATCTTCTTTCAGATCTGTTGATAAATTTCAAACCAACATTTTTCTAATCTGGTTTTATGTTTTGTTGGCAGGAGAATCTTCGGTTTCATGTAGTAACTGTGGCACACCATGTGTCTTACGGACTGCTAATACTACCAATAATAGAGGAAGAAAGTTCTACAAATGTCAATCTCAGGAGTGCAATTTCTTCGTGTATGCAGCTCCCTTTAAGTTTGTTTTGATCTCTTTGAATCTTGTTTTATGACATCAAGTTAACAACTTAACATGAAAACTCGAACACTTGAATCTACCATGATATTAAAATCAAAATTTATACGTTTACATTTTCTTATTCCATTTCCTTCCACTCAGAAATCAACTGTTCATGCTAGATCCTATCTGACAATAACTTCATAAATTTTACGAATCAACCAAATAGCTCAAAATTTAATTTAATTTTATTAGAGGAAAAAGCAATGTGGTATTGAATCCTTGTCGACGTATTTTGTTGTTGCTTCACTTGAAATAGCAATGATGAACTTTGGCTTCACAGTACCATAGTTCTGTTCGATTAGGAGAAGACGTCTCACAGTACTTAATTTCTTCTTTAGTTGGGCTCCTTTTTTTGTGGGCTTAACTTTTTGTATGCTCTTGTATTCTTTCATTTCCGCCCCCAGTTCCAATTTAAATGATTGATATTGTTTATACCTGTCTCTTGTTAACATAAATGGAAATAATGCATCCTTTTGCAGATGGGAAGACAACGTAGACGATGGCAATGGAGGAAATAGTGTTCCACGGTCAAATATCAGGAGCTCAGGCACCGCAGCATCTAATCTCAACCCTAGTCGAAACACTGGACGTGGTCGAGGTTGTGGTCGGGGTCAGATTGCAACGACATTCGTGTCAGCTACTGGTGAGCCAATATCTGATAGAAGATGTTTTGTTTGTGGCGATCCATCACACTTTGCAAATGTTTGCCCTAACCGTGGTGCTTGATGGCTTTCCACAGCTGTAAGTTCTAGACAGATTTTGTTAAAAGAAGTGATGTTGTGATCACTCTTGAGGGGGAAAAAATACATGTACAGTTATTTTTGAAATAGAATTCAGAATCCTACATATTAGTTGAAACATGTATGTTTAAGGCATAGAAGCATGGACATCGGTACGTTAATTTCTAAAAATGTAGGACACCACAAGGATATATTTATACGTTCTTTAGAGATAAACTATTGGAATGTAATTCAATATTTTTAATGCTCAAGATTTGTTTTAATTTATGATACTTATGCGACATTGTTGTGCCAAACTTTTCAAGATATGTCCACTTTTTATGTGTTTCACCCTCAAATAATAGCGATGATGATCATGATGATGATGATCATGATGATGATCATGATGATGATGATGATGATGATGATGATGATGATGATGATGATCATGATCATGCATAGCATTACCAAACAGAGGATAACTCGACAGTAATTGACATGTATTGCTTCTTTTAAGGTCGAAGGTTTAAATCTCCAAACCTCTATTTATTGTACTAAAAGAAATAATTGGTTATTTTGCTAAGCTCACAATTGTGTGTAAGCTAAATCATGCATTGTGCTATCTAACTTACGTTATAAAAATGTATAATATTGATACATCTATTTTCCTCTTTCATGATCTTTGGAGATTCGATTTTCAATTCTCTCATCTACTTTGTCAATGACATCCTCCTTTGCTTCATCATGATCATGATTAGAGAGTACTGCATCAACCCAACATTGGAGTTCTTTAGTGGCTGATTCATCTATAACAAAACAAACGAAATCTATCAATCAATCAATATATAGTTCAATTAGTTAAGACATATTTTCGAATCTCGACCAAAAGGTTAGAGATTCAAATCTTGAAAAGTGTGTAGAAATGACCTAATCTTGGAACAGTATGACCTTGAGGATGCCTTATGATTAGAGGGTGATGGAATGCAGAAGCAAGGTCTTCAGAAGGAAGTTTCAACCAATCCTTTTCACCTATAAAGTGAACAGATTTGACCTTTATTTTGTGTTTGTAGGCAACTTCACATATTTTTTCATCTTTGAATTTGGTTCCTGATATTGACACAAACACTTTGATTGGTGGATGCTCCTTCAACACCTTTCCCTGTTTTCCATTTGCAAATATTTTCCTCAATATGTAATCTCCTTCCATATATGATTGTTTTCAAATATAAGAAAATAAATTAAAATATTTACAAATATAGCAAAATTTTATTGTCTATTGCATACTACCATCTGTATCACGATAGACATAAATCGTAGTCTATCACCATTTGTCACAGTTTATCATATATAGACTGTGACATTTTGCTATTATTTGTAAATATTTTCAACATTTTTGTCATTCAAAATAATAACTTCCTTTAATATATTTATAAAGGTTAAATTTGTTATACAAAAATACTTGTATATAAACTTTGAGAAGTTTCATTTTTACTATCTAATATTGATATTTGTTTCAAAAATATCTCGGAGATCGTTTTTTTTTTTGTTAAACTAAAATGGAATTTGATGCAATGACTAATATGTAAAATTTAAAAGACATATATGACATTATTTACAACATCATTCAAAATTGATTATATATGATTTTATAACGATATCTTTTGAAGGGAAATAAATGGGAATGACAATTTTAATCTTCTATATAGTTTTCTAAATTTCATCAATTGTCATATGAATCTTCATTCTTTGTTTTAACATATATATGTATATATTCAAAGTTTGAAGATATTTTTTAGAATAAAATTTTAAAATTCAATGGTAAAAATATGAAAATTTTCAAAGGGACATAATTCAAACAAACATCAAAATGTTTGAGGTATTTTGCACAGTTTATCATATATTTAGTACCAATATAGTTTTTTCTATTTTATTTCGTTATTTTTATAATATGAAAACCATATTATGCCACATCTTTAGTTGGTCTATTTTTCTATGGTATTTGAGCTAGAAAATTTTGGGTTGTAGCAATTTTCTTTTCAAAAAATATTTGTAAATATGCAATTTCCATAAAATTAATTCTACAAATATGATATGCGAAGTAATTGCAAATATATTACTTTTTTTTTTTTTTTAAATGTCATTGATTTTGGTTGAATTCGACAAAAGTTATCAGTATATAAAACCATCATTGATTTACATAATAACTTATTTGACTTAGATATGATTTATTGCAATCATTCACCAACTTATATTTACTAATAATATCGATATAACTATAATTTTTGCAATATTTTTATTTCACTTATTTTAGATTTGCTTGGATTAATTAATGTATACCTGTGCTTGGTAACCCAACAAGAGTGCTGACAGTGCGGCGCCCTAAATAAACATTAAAATTTTAAAATAGAGCTAACAATAATAATATTAAAAAAATAAAGAGAAATTATTATAAAAAGAAATCAAACAATTTACAAAAAGAAAAAATTTTACCATGTATCTTCAATAGACTGCTAACCCTCGAGTTATAGAAGTCTATCGCAGTTACCGTTAATAGATAGTGAAAATTTTTTATATTTGCAAATAGTTTAGTTTATTTTGCTATATTTGAAAATATCTAAAAAAATAAATTCTTAAAAATACATTTATAATTATTTAAGAAGGTGTGCCGACCGCTCTACCACTGAGCTACTGAGGAACAACGGTAAATTAGGTCTCAGAGAATTCAATTCCCGTTTTTAACCCATGACCAATATGAGCTCGAGGTTTCCTTCGTAACTCCCGGATTAAACACGGTTATCTAATTACTTTAGTTTCTAATTTGATATTTAAAATTGAGGAGTTTTATTGATGGTATGGATCTATGGCCTTTAAAAAGTTAGATAATACTTAACAAAGGATGATTAAGTAAAAATATTAATAATAATTTTAGAAACTAAATTAAAAAAAAATTGTGACAACAACTATATTTTGAGACTAGAAGTTAAAATGACATAATAATTCACATAAAAGTAAAAATATTATTCATTCATTTTCAAAAGTTTAAATCTCCATACTAAAAAAATAAAATAAACCTACCTGAGAAAAACCCAACAATCCATGAAATGGGCCATTTGTTGTGATGTAATTGCATAAGTAATCTATGCATTCTTCCAAGTTTGTGTATTTTGTGTAATCCTGTCAGGTTCAACTCAAATAAAATAAATAAATAAATATCACTTTCTTTGAATATATATATATAGTTGAAATATTCAAAATAATTTAATTTAATTTTACCTCATTAAATTGAAACCATTCAAAATAAGGTGGTGGAAAATATCCTTCAATCTCTGATTTTCCTCCTGCTGGAAATATGCCATCTGGAAATTCCTATTTAAATATACAAATAATAATAATAATTATTATATACCATAAACTTGGATTTATATTTTAGCTCAAAATTTATTATTATTATTTGTTAAGAAGAATTGAATCACAAATTTCTTAGTCGCTTGATAGCACATATAATATGCCAATTGAACTATGTTTGTTTTTTTTTTTTCTCTAAAATTTACATTTTCATCATCATGCTGAAATTTTGAACAAATGAAATTTAATGTTTCTCAAAATTAAATTATTGAACTAAATGATAAGCATACGACATAAATGAACAATGATCCTAACAACAGACATAGCCAAAAGAATCAAATATATAAAATATATACACTTTCTCTCAACTCAAACAGTGAAACAAAACAATCAATAAATGATCACACCGAACTACTATAAAGCTTGTATTATCAACCTTTGAAGTTAGAGATATTATTTCTTAATTCACATATTATCGAAAAACAAAAAATTAAAAAAAAAAATTAGTACACTAGGCTTCAAAATAAAGATAATGTTTCATACCTAACCTAAGATCTTAAAAGTTTTGAAAATTTTCACAAAAATTACTTTCAAAAGATTTGATGGAAGGAAAAAGAATTCATTTCAAACATTTGGTATCAATTTAACCCACAATTTAAGTTAAGAAAGATGAAGTGTTCTCTTGAAATAGATTGGACTTGTACATGTCACATCTAAATAAAAAATTCTAATTTGTAGTAATTTATCAAAATCCATAAAGCAAAAAATTGTAGAAAGGGTTGGAAAGGTTAGAAGATGATATATATATATATATATATATAATATTACCATATAAAAATGAGCCAAAATGGAAGGATCCCATTTGCTGAGTTGCTTTCTAAGAAAACTTCCATTGGTTCTAAATCCATGAAGGCATAATATCTTCAATCTTTCTTCTCTTTTGCCACTCTCCATTTGATTTGCTTCCACATACACAATAACCCTTCTCGTCCCCAACTTTATTTATTTATAGGCCATCTCTTGGAAGTTTCTCTTCAACTAACCTAATCATAAAATTTAACTCTTCCAACTACCTCTTCCTTATTATTATGTTTATTATGTGGTTCTCTTTCATTCATACGTTTTACCTATAAAAAAAATAAAGATGATAATAGCTTTGAAACGTTAACATCCTCAACTTTAAGTACAATTTAATTGGTTGAGACGTATATTCTCAACCGATAAGATAATATTTGATCTTAACTTGTTTGGTATTAGGAAAAATCTATATACTAATTATTCTAGTTGGGTTAAGATAAACCTTAGATCAAATCCTCTATAAATACACCATTATGATTTTGTAAGAAGTAATTTAAACTTCTAACTTCTCCTCTATTCCATAGTTCTCTCTTCTCTAAATTACAAATGTATAGTTGTTGTTCTTAGAGGTTCGATGTGATTTTTCCTATCAAATATTTGGCATCAACAAAATATATATATATACACTCACCAAAGTATAATATATATATATTTAAGACTACAATTAATCTAAGTTATTTGTTGATGCATATGACAAATGGGTTGACAGATTCAAAAATAGATGTTGACTTAATTAAGTCTACCCTTTAACAATGTAAATCAGTGAAATCCCAATGCAACTTTTAGTGTTTTTTATGCTATATTTTTTTTTTTTTACTACATTGATTCTGGAGATGAAGATTTCAAACTTTTAAATTTGTAATGTATAATGTATTCATTAATAGTCAACTAATAAATTCAAGTACTAAGATAAAATAGCTTAACATAATTAACAATAGCTCAATATCGACATGCCATATATATTTCTCTCATCGATAAATTAGAGGTTCAAATTCTCATTTTTATCCTAAAAAAATAAGAATAATAAATACTAAATAAAAAAGTAGTGTTTTTTTTGGTACACTTATGAATATAATTTAATCAAATGAACATATCAATTTTGCTCTTGAATGTTAAAAATTTCGATTACTTTTTTCAAATAATTTTGTTCACATACTTTTGCACGTAGTATTTGAATCAAATCATTTGTAACTAATATAAAATAAGTTTTGTACCAAAGTAACACTCTTCAATCTTTGATTTTCTTGTTTTTATTATACTTTTTGTTTTTATCTCATATTGTTTTTTAAAAAGTGACTCTCCTCTTGTGAAAGAAATAACTTTGAGACTTGAATCTCCCCCTATTTCTATGGAAGAGTGACCATCTTTTATCTGTTTTTTCTTTCTTAATTTCTAAAAATCTCTCAGATCTCAAAGTATTGCTCATAATATATAAAAAAATATACTATCCTCTACCATATTTGATTGCTATCTTGATCTATCATTAAATAATTTGGGCAAATAATTAACAGGAATGAGAGTCGTTGAGTTTTTTTTATCAATATCGTACAAGTGATCTATTCTAAATTTATTGAGGTTTTGCTCTAGATCTTGACTGCATTTAACATGGTTGGGGTCTTTATTTACTAAGACCCGTTTGGTCACCATTTTATTTTTTGAAAATTAAGCCTATTTTCTCCCAATTTCTTACAATGATTAGCATCCCACTTGAGTACAAGAGACGTAATCTAAGCTAGATTTCAAAAATAAAAATAAAATTTTCAACATTACTTTTTTTATTTTTCAAAATTTGGCTTGATTTTTAAAAATATGGGTAAAAAGTAGATAATAAAGCAAACTATTTAGGGTGTGTTTGGCCCAAAAAGTTAGGAAGTATGAATTATGAACTTCGCTTCTTATTTGACCATCGTAGAGGGTGTTTTATATGTCTAACAGTTTATGTCTAATCGTTTTTCCATGTAAAACAATTACCTATATTTTAACTTATACAATTTGAGTGTCTTTTATCGAAAAGAAAAATAAATAATTTTAGCCATTGACATAAGCAAAGTTTTTTTTTTCTTTTTCCTAAGAAGTCAAGTTGCCCTTTTCAATTAGGTCTTGTTTTTAATAAGTTCTTTAAAATTTATTTTTTAAAGGTAGTCACACATGGTCACATGTATACATAATTAATTTTTCCTAAATGTTTTTAAACAAGCAAAAAAAAAAAAAGAAAAAAAAAAAAAAAAAAAAAACTCATTCTCCAAATTTTTTTCCTTTTTTGGACAGAAGAAAAAGAGACTTTTCAAAAAAGCCCCCACTATGAGGGGTGCAGTTTGGTAATAACACCATTCCATAACGGCCAAAACAGAAAAAACATAAAAATGAGATTGAAGTCGTCGCCATCGCCAATCGGTCAAAATCAATTTTGCTCTCCGCTTTAGATTATTTATCATTTCAACCAAAATTTTTCACAAAAAACTATGTATTATCACTGATCGAGTTGCTAAGTTCTCGATTCAATACTCTTCTTCTCTTTGTAAGTAATTGCAGATATGTTCTTAGTCTCACTATTCTTCTCTTTGTTGTTCTTGTTTTTGCTGAATGATTTCACTTCTTCGCTTAAATTTACTTATGTCTACTGGATTTCTGTGTTGATTTGAAGTGGTGATTGAAGAAATGGCGGTTGAGAAGGAACAGGTGACTCATGAGATAGTGAAGCCTCGTAATGACCAAAGAGAGTACAGAAGAATCGTACTTAGGAACTCCCTTGAGGTTCTACTCGTCAGGGATCCTGATACCGATAAGGCAAGCCAGCTTTCACTTTTTGTTTTCTTTTTCAATCTGATTATATTGTTTGTTAATGATTTTCTCTCGTGCATTCGAGTGATTTTGCTTAAATTAGGGCTCTGCGTTCTTGAATTCATGTGTGTGTCGTTAAAATGTTGAGTTTCAGAGTGCTGCTTCCATGACTGTTAACGTTGGTTCCTTCAGCGACCCCGAAGGCCTGGAGGGTTTAGCCCATTTTCTTGGTAAGAACTTGGTTATATGTTTTTTATTTTTATTTTTTTAATCCATTGGATTCACTTCGTAACTTAAACCCTGTTATTTTAGACTTTCATTGGTGATGTCTACGCGTCTTGTTCTCTGATCTTTTGCTAGCTGTTTAAAACTGTATTCTTTCTCTCTTATTTCTCTTTGGTAGAAAATGGTTTTCTTAAATAGAAGGAATACCCATTACAAGTAAGGAAAAAATAACTACAACAAATATTTGCAAATATTTCACAATAAATACAATGGAGAATATAAACATAAAAGGAAATAATCAACACTCCCCCTCAAACTGGTTTGAAAATATCAGTTGTGGCCAACTTGTCTGTTAACTTGTTGAATTGCCACTTAAGGAGACTTTTAGTTAATACATCTGCAATTTGCTCCGTTGTTGGAAGGTAAGGAATGCATATCACTCCTACATCAATCTTTTCCTTTATGAAGGACTGGATTGTGGGCAATGAAGATGACTGCCTTGTTATCATAGTAAATGCGTATGGGCATTGTATGAGAGAATTTCAATTCTTCCAACAATCTTTTTATCTATATGCCTTCACAAATACCATGGGCTAATGCCCTAAATTCTACTTTAGTACTACTTCTTTCAACCACACTTTGTTTTTTACTACACCAAGTAACTAAGTTTCCTCCAATAAAGGAACAATAACCAGAAGTCGATCTCCTATCGATTGTGCTACCTGCCCAATCAACATTAGTATAAACCTCAACCTGTAGGTGGACATGTTTCTTGAAGAGTATCCCTTTTCTTGGAGTACCTTTCAAATATCTCAAGATTCTAAGGACAACTTCAAAGTGAGCCGACTCAGGGGCATGTATGAACTGATTTACTATACTAACTGCAAAGGCAATGTCAGGACGTGTGTGAGAGAGGTATATTAGTCTCCCCATGAGTCTCTGGTACTTCCTCTTTTCTTTTACATCCTTTTCTATTGCAACTTCTAATTTTAAGTTCTGCTCTATGAGAGTTTATGCAACGCTGCATCCAAGTAAACCCGTCTCTTTGAGTAGATTAAGGATATACTTTCTTTGGTTGACAAGAATACCATTTTTGGACCTAGCAAACTCCATGCCTAGGAAGTACTTTAAGGATCCTAGGTCTTTGATCTTGAAATCATTCGCCAATTTTTCCTTCACAATAGACATTCCTATCTCATCATTGCCTGTAAGTATGATATCATCAACATATACTATCAAAACAACAACCTTGTCATTTCCCGTATGCTTGTAGAACATAGTGTGATCAGCTTTTTGGCTGAATCCATAGCTTGTGACTGCCTTTCCAAAACGTTCAAATCAGGCTCTAGGAAACTGTTTAAGGCCGTATAGTGATTTCTTTAACTTACATACCTTGTTAATCCCAAGGTTTGCTTCAAAACCAGGCTGTAAATCCATAAATACTTCTTCAAGCTCCCCATTGAGAAATACATTTTTAACATCAAGTTGATACAACGGCTAAATCAAAATTAATTGCAACTGACAACAAAATTCTGATCGAGTTAATTTTAGCTACAGGGGCAAATGTTTCTTGATAATCAATTCCATAGGTCTGGGTAAACCCCTTAACAACCAATTTGCCCTTGTACCTTTCAATACTACCATCAACATTACATTTTACCGTGAACACCCACTTGCATCCCACTGTTTTCTTATCTTCTGATAGATCAACTATGTCCCAAGTACCACTTTGTTTCAGCGCATTCTTCTCTTCCATCACTGTTAATTTCCAATTCAAATCATTTAAGACATCCTAGATATTCTTTGGAACAAATAGGTTAGTTATTTTGGATGTGAATGCTCTATTACAATCAGACAATCTATGACAGGAAAGATAGTTTACGATGGGATATTTTGTACATTGACGGGTACCTTTTCTATGAGTAGTTGTAATATCAAGATCAGCAACATTAGGTAACATATTATGAGAGGGAGAGTTGAGAGAAATACTTGGATTTTTTAGGATTGTTCATCGGAGCATCAACTTGGTCCTGTGTTAGGTCAACTGTCTGATTTCTATCCTTTTGGGTCATGTTTCTTCTAGTATAAAATTGAAGTTCAAGATTTTGACTTGTCAAATCAATTTGTAGTGTTTCTCCCCCTATCGTAGAATTTTCCCCACTTGGGATCGATAGACTAAAGCTCATAATTTTGGGACTAATGATGTTTGGGAGAGGTGAAGTGTCCAGAAAATTCTCTTCAAGGAGAGATGGCTCCCCCTGAAGAGAAGTTTGGCTAAAAAAGGATTGATTTCCACGAAGACACATCCATACTTTCAAAATACTTGTGAGTCATGGGGTCAAAACATTTGTATGCCTTCTTATGAGAGACATAGCCTACAAAAATGCATTTAATGGCCCGAGGGTCCAATTTAGTTTAGGAAAGGAGAGGATTATGAACATAAGCAGTAAACCTAAAAACTTTTAATGGTAACTCCAAAAACAATTGAATAGTAGGTAAAAACTCTTTGAGGTGCTGTAGAGGAGTTTTAAAATTCAAAACACTTTAGTAGGCATTCGATTGATGAGGTATGCAGCAGTTAGAACAACATCATCCCACAAATATTATGGAACATGCATAGAAAACATAAGGGCACGAGCAACTTCAAGTAAATGTCTTTTTCTCATTCAGCAATACCATTTTGCTGAGGAGTATCACGACACGTAGCTTAATGAACAATACCTTTATCTTGCAAAAAGGTGGTTAATTGTTCGTTGAAAAATTCAATCCACTTATCAGAGTGAAGAATGCGAATTTTAGTTTGAAATTGAGTCTCAATCATTTTATAAAAATGACCAAAGACCTCTTTTACTTCTGACTTTTTTGTTAGAAATTAAACCCAAGTCAAATGAGTGTGATCATCGATAAAGGTAACAAACCAACTCTTGCCATTTTTAGTCAAAACTTTAAACAGACCCCAAACATCAGTATGAATTAAGTAAAAAGGTAATGAAGCCTTGTAAGATTTTGGTGAAAAAGTAGATTGATGATGTATGGCAAAAATGCAGTCTTCGCTGCATTGAAAAACAGAACAATCAATTCTTTTAAATAAATTTGGAAACAAGTATTTCAAGTGGACGAAATTAGGATGCCCTAATCTACGATGCCAGAGCATAATAGTTGCTTGAATAGAAAGAGAACTGACACTACTCAAGCCTTGAACTTTTTTATGACTAGTTGAAACCTCATCAAAGTAATAGAGACCATCAATCATCCTAGCACGTCCAATCATCTCCCCCGAGTCCTGATCCTGAAAGAGGCAATGGGTTTCACAAAAGATAACACGACAGTTAGTATCCTTAGATATTTTGCTCATAGATAATAAACAAGCTAGTTGTGGAACATGAAGGACAAAACGTAATATGAGTTTTGTACTTAGGGAAATAGTTCCTTTGCTTGCAATAGACGTGAAACTGCCGTCGGCAATACAAACTTTTTCTTTGCAATACACAGGGGAGTATAATTCAAACAAACAAGAGAAACTAGTCATATGATCAGTGGCTCCGGAATCGATGATCCACGGAGAGGAATTTAGACACGAGAGAGCTTGAGGGAATTATCTGTTTGTGCCAAGAAAACATTAGGATTACCCAATGAATTGGACTTTAGCAGTTTTAGGATTTGATCAATTTGCTCTTTAAGTGGACTGGAATCAACAATATTCTCATTAGAGGCATGCTGATGGGAATTTCTCTCAAATTGCCTAGAGCTCTTCCAATTTGCAGGTTTGCCATGAAGTTTCCAACAAGTTTCCCGCGTTTGTCGGGGTTTATTGCAGTGAGTACACCAGACACGAGGTTTGTCACGAGTTTTGTTGGATTGATCAGAAGCCTTTATTGCAATATTTTCAATCACCAACGCTGAACTTTCAACTGGCCAATTGCCTTCTTTCCAATCATAACATTCCTGCGGCTTTCTTCCCTGCGAACTTCAATGAAAACATCATTAATAATTGACAGATTATTTTTCCCAAGTATCCTGCCTCTAACCTCATCAAACTCAACATTGAAATCGACAAGGAATTTGTAAATGTGACCATCTTCTACAGCTTTCCGGTAATGTTTTTGATCATCTATAGACTTCCTCTCATACGTATCAAATAGATCAGATCTTGCCAAATTCTCTTTAGAGTGTGGAAATATTATGTAACTGAATTACCTTTTTGTCGTACATCACCCAGTTTAAGATTCAACTCAAACACTTCTGACTGGTTAACCAAATCAGAATACATCTGAGTTACACTATCCCATAGTTCTTTTGCAGGAGAGTAGCACATATAGTTACTGCTTATGTCTTCCACCATAGAGTTGACGAGCCAAGTCATTACCATGGGGTTTTTCGTGTCCCACACAGCAAATTGATGGTCATCTGGACTGGGAGCAGTTTTTTCTCCAGTTACCTATCTTACCTTGCCCATGAATATACATCTAAACACTTTGGGACCAACGAAGAAAGTTATCCCCATTAAGCTGAATGGTGGGTATTTGGACAGTGGGAGTGTTGCAATGGATCCAATTGTCGAAGACTTTAGCAGCAGGTACTTTAGTGTCTGATATGTTGTTGAAGAGATAAAATACCCAAAAAAACAAGAAATAGTAGATTTGAAACAGTAGTCACACAGAGGCTGAAACACACCCTGAAGCTAAACACCTGGCGGCAGCAACAGCTAAAAATAGACAGCCGACGACAGTTACTGATCGGAAAACACCGACGGTAACTCAGACAAGGTCGGCCGGTAGAGTAGGCTTGAACCCAGGCGTCGAAGTGTCGAAAACTCGCGTTGGGAGGAATCAATTGAGATCCATAAAAATTGAACTGGGCAAACTCAGACGGTAACTAGCAAACCTGATTTGGCGGCGTCGATGGCGTCGGGCTTTGCAAACTGGTGGAGATCAGACTTCTAGGTGGCGTCCGGTGACTGCAACTTGTCGTTCGGTGACGGTAGCGGCAATAGATCTAGGATTTTGGAGTTTTTTTAAAAAATAGGGTTTTCTAGGGTATAAAAAATACATCTCTGATACTATGCTTAAAACTATATTATTTCTCTTGTTTCTCTTTCATAGAAAATAGTTTTCTTAAATAGAAGAAATACCCATTACAGGTAAGGAAAAAGTAACTACAACAAATATTTGCAAATATTTCACAATAAATATAATGGAGAATATAAACATAAAAGGAAATAATCAACACTAGCGTTTACGTGTTTTGAGAAAACTTATTAGTTATTTAAGATATGACAAAACATTGAGAGATATAAAATGAACAGTTGGTTTGGAAGTCATGACTAAAAGCAGTTTTGGAAGCACATGCCCTTTTTTGAGAAGATAATTTCGAAAAGCAGTTTTTATTGATGCTTTTGAAGCTATTTGTTTAATGATACTCATTAGTTATTTTCTAAAGTGTAACTTGTTATAAATAGATCAGAGAAAGTTAGAATTTAGTCCCTATGGTTTAAATAAAATGAGCCGTTTATGATTGGAGCTGCTGGGTTGTGTTTTTTAGTTGTACGCCAGTTTTTATTCTTTATTATTATTATTATTTTTTAGCTATGGCTTCTTTTTAATAAAACTTATTTACAATTTCCTGACAGAGCATATGCTGTTTTATGCAAGTGAAAAGTATCCATTGGAGGATAGTTACTCAAAATATATCACAGAGGTATCTGTAATTACTATTCACAGAAATGCGTTTGGCTAATTGCATTTATTCATTCATGCATGTGATGTTACTGGGATGCTAATAGGGATGGTTAATTTGCTCTTTGCTTCTTGGTGCTTTAGAAATAACAAATTCTTTTATAATTATTCTCTTTCTTTGATTCGTTAAGATTGGAAGGCTCTTTTGTGACTAGTTTGCTAGGGAGAAGGTTGTTCCCCCTGCCCTTTAGGTGTATCTCCCTCTTTTTGATATAGCTGAGACCAAAAATGCCTCCATTGATACGGTCTGGAACAAAGAGGGTTTATCATGGATTTTGAACTTCAGAAGAAATTTGAAAGATGATGAGATATTGGAATGGGCATCTTTCACACAATTCATCCCAAACTAGCTCACAAATTGGGCTGATAAATGGCTATGGAAGCTGGACAATAGTGGCAAGTGCACAGTCAACTCATTGATTAGTGATTACTTATATATCAACGGGTACCCATTCATCAACTTCATCATGAGCCCTTTTCAAGCATATTTGGAAGTTCACTTGCCCAAAACGTGGTAAGTTCTTATTGTGGGAAATTTCTCAGTCATGTCTTGATACTATGGATAGGCTCCAAATAAGATGCCCTTGGTTTTTCCTCTCTCCTTGGTTCTAACTTTGCAAACACAGACCCATATTTTTTTCCATTGCAAATTTACTGCTAAGATTTAGGCTGAACTATGCTCTGCATTTGATGGACTATTGTCCCCCCACATGACATCATTAATTGGATCAGGATGCTGTTTATTGATCACCTTCCGAGGCAAAGGGCTGTTTTGTGGAAGATATGGGATGAAAGAAACAACAGAATATTCCATAACAAAGCTGAAGATGCTAGAGAGGTCCTAGAGTTGGCTATATTCAATACTTTATTTTGGTGTAAAAATTTACTCCCTCTACAAAGTCATAGATTGAATTTCCTTGTTGTTAATTGGAAACATCTTTTGTTTTCCCTATAGAAGGATCCCTTTTGTACCTCTTTGGATATTTCATTCATCAATGAAATTGATTCTTAGTTTCCAGGTTTCTTATCAAAATATATCTTTGGGTAATTGAAAACAACTTAATTCTCATGTTTCACTCTATTTTGTTTATTTGTTTTTGAGTTGGAGTTCCTATATGCTGCTTTTTCTATAAAATGTACACTTGTTAAATTTCTCTTCATATTTACTGGTTAGTTTTATCATGTATGTACCTGTGAAACTAACGTTGTCTATATCTAGACAAGGAAAGAAGTATCATTTAGATTGTCAACTTTGACTGTTATCAAATATTATTCTAATAATATCAGTGTGTAAGGTCGGAAGTAGATTTTAAAATGTCTTAATGTGAAAGATATTGGGTTGAAGTTCCTTGCGTTTTTGTGTGTTGGAACTGAATAAAACTCTCCAATGTTTTTGTACAAGGAACAAAACTTTTTATTAATGTTTGAAAAGCTATTAGAGAGTACATGAAGTCAGAGTATCCAAAGTGTAGACTAAGAAATATAAATAAGAAGGAATACAGAAAAAAAATGTAGCAGCCCTGGGGTTCTGAAATTCTGCAAGAAAATTCTCCAATTGTTACAAATGGCAATGGGAGAATACCTGTAAAAATTAACATCAATCAAAGTTTTAGCTATTAGGTAGGAGTTAATTTGATCACTCACACTATTTCAAATTCTACCTTTAACGTGAGGATTTGGATATTTGGTTGCTTTATTTGGTTGGAAGCAATCAAAGAATTTTTAAAGCCAAATCAATTTAGTTGGTTTGTCTTGAGCTCATCAAAATAAAGCTTCTCAATGGTGTTCTTTCTCTAATTTTTTTTTTTTTATGGTTTCCTTCCATTGCCATTTGTAACAATAGTGCAAATGATCAAATTGACTCCTACCTAATAGCTTAGATTTTGATCTTTTGGGAAGGGCACAAAGGTAGCAAGATTAATCATTTGGCAAAATTGGGATTTAGTCTCTAAATCTCTTATGGATGGTGATCTTGATTTTGGTGGTTTAAAAGCTAGAAATGAGGAATTACTTGCTAAATGGGGTTGGAGGTATCACAATGAAGAAAATGCTCTTTGGTGTATGGTGGTTCAAAGTATTCATGGAAAGGGAATGTTTTATTGGCACACGTCTGGAAAGTTTGGCCATAGCCTCCAAAGTGTTGGATTAGCATTTCCAAATCTTGGTTGCAAGTTGAATCTTTGGTCTTTAAACTTGGAAGTGGTATCAAAATCACTTTTTGGAGTGATAATTGGATTGAATTATTACCTGATTTATTTAGAATTGCATTGCAACCTAATGGTTCGATCTTAGATCATTGGGATGAAGTTACTTTATCTTGGTCCATCGCTTTCCATCGAGCACTAAAAGAAGAAGAGATTATTAATTTCCAGTTTTCACTGAGTTTGTTATCTGAAAGAAGGGTGGTTGCTCAACTTGATCAACGTATTTCGTCTTTGGAGTCTTCGGAAATTTTTTTAGTGAAATCCCTTTCCAAGCATTTGGCAGTTTCTAATTCTAACCCATTGGATAAGGTGGGCTTTAAAGCTGTATGGAAGTCTAGGAGTCCTTGTTGAGTTAATATCACCGCGTGGATAATGATCTTTGGGAATTTGAATTGTTCCTCCACTCTTCGAAGGAAGCTCCCTTCTCATAGTCTGTCGCCTTCTATTTTTATTCTTTATATGGTGGATGGTGAAGATCTACCACACCTATCTTTTGATTGCAATGTTTCCAGATCTTGTTGGGGTCGTTTGCTCTCCGCTTTTAATATCTAGTGGATGTTGTGTGAGGTGTTCAAAGACAATGTTGTTCAGATTCTGGTTGGTCCATCTTTAAAGCCAAAGTCTCAGTTGTTATGGTCCAACGAGGTTAATGCTGTCCTGCTGAAATTTGGTTTGAAAGGAGTTGGAGAGTCTTCCAAGATAAAGCACTTGCATGGATGGATCATTTTGAAATTGCTAGGATTGATGCTTTTTCCTAGTGCTCTCTTTTCAAGTTTTTGTAGAATTTTCCATTCTAGATTCATTCTTAAATGGTCCATATATTGTGATGTTTTTGTACTTTTGTATTTCTACTATTTATTTGTTTCGTTGTATTATGAGCATTAATCTCTTTTCATTTTTTCAACGAAAGTTTCGTTTCCTTTAAAAAAGAACATAAATTTTGAAGATTGATGTCAATTTTTAACTCCTATCTACTAAAGTTTAGGGTCTAAATTGTTACTTTCTTCAATTAATTATGATCTTTATTTATTTTATGAGGCTTGTTAAGTCTTGAATGATTTGAATGCCAAAACTTCAATATTTTTCCATTAGAGGTAGGTTAAACAACACTTATGGTCCTTAAAATTTTTTAAAAGTAACAATTTAGTCCTTAAACTTTAATTTGTACCAATTTAGTCCATATATTTTCATTTTTGTAACAATGCAATTTTCGAGCTTTTGCATGGAACAATTTAGTCCTAGTACATTAGAATTTGTAACAATTTAATGTCCATTGTGAAGAAGTCTATTGAAATTAAATTTCTATTTTCATTATGTAATGGGTTAATCTCATAGTTTATAGACACATTTGGTCCCCAATCATTTTACTATTTATACATATGTAAGAAATCTTATTAAATCTCAACTGACTCATGATAAGAACTATATTGTAAAAAATTTTAAAGTATATGAACTAAATAAAATCGTTACATATTGAAGTGCAGAGACTAAATTGTTACCAAGTCGGGAGTATAGAAACAAAATTGTTACAAATTAAAATTTAGTGACTAAATTATTACCTTCACAAAAATGTTGTCTAACCTTAATTGTATTGTTGTCGAATTACTATTCTCATTCTTCATGTGTATACTTTGTTGAATATGTATTATGTTTTTTCTATGGACTTATAGCATGGTGGTAGCATGAATGCTTTTACGGCATCTGAGCAGACAAATTATTATTTTGAGGTGAACGCCGATTGTTTTGAGGAGGCATTGGACAGGTATATGCTATTTCACTTCTTATTGTTGCCTGCACATAATGTTGTCTGATTATGATTTACCTTTTTGTACTTCCAGATTTGCTCAATTTTTCATCAAACCTTTAATGTCTCCTGATGCTACAATGAGAGAAATCAAAGCGGTTGACTCTGGTAGTATACGTTTACATCATATTTGAATTTGGTGGTTTCTTCACGGCACTTTCTTTCCCTACTTTTTTCCCTCCTTCTTCCCTGCAAAATAGGAAGAATAGTGGCAAAGTTCAAAGGAAGGATTAGAGGATAGAAGACAATGCCTTATATCTTAGGTTGCTATCCATCTCTCATTACGTAGTCACTCAGCAATTTGAGAATTGCCCCTTTTGGATTTTGACAACTTGGGTTGGAAATGAAACTAAGAAAAAAAAAGAAGCGGAACTTTTCAGTTAGAGAATGTCTGACTAATGCGAGGTAAAAATAACCAAAACAAGATTAAGAAAAAAGGACAGAGAAAAAACATCACAAAACATCAAATCAGAAACAAAAATGTAAAACTTTAAAATTAAATGGGTGCAACAAAAGTCTTGAGTTGAAAACTCCTCAAAATATTTGACGAGAGATCACAATGAAGAAGCCTTTAAGCAAGTTGAATCAATTCGATCACAAGAGTTTTGAGAAGAGTTCTGGAAGATGCATTGATTCCTTTCCAACCAAAGCTCAGAAAGAATGGCCTTGACAGTTTTCACCCAAAGTATATAAGCTTGTGAATTCCACCTAATACAAAAAAGTTGGGGCACATTTCCCTTATACCCAATTGAGATTGAAGAGATCAAACATGAGATCAAATATAAAAATAGAGTATAAACATTCAAAGAAGATGTGGTTGATAGATTCTCCCACTTTGTAACGAAGAGAGCAGAAGGCAAAAGGCAATTTGAAGGATTTATTTATTTATTGTTTTGTTTTTGTTTTTTTTTAAATGAAAACGAAACTTTTCATTGAATAAATGAAATGAGACTAATGCTCAAAGTACAAAGACAATGATAAGACAAATAAAAAACTTAGACCAATGAGCATAGGAACTAGATATCAAACAATGACATTCCATATTAAACATAAATCTTGAAAGGAAAATTTTGCATAAGACTTGGATGGAGAACACCAAAAAAAGGCCTAAACCTAATTCTCCATACTACCTCTATTCATTGCGTGCCACGTCAACATGGTTTTATAAATATGGCGGGACCTGCTGACATTATTGTGGGTCCATAAATATTAAAGAAGGGAAATTTATAGTGTGATTGTAGGGAGTATGGTACTATGGGAGTACTAGAAAATTTCTCCTATTTCCAAATTTAATGGCCGGAGAAAGAGTGATGAAAATCCGAGGCTGCCAGATGGGGTTCGAAAAAACCCACCCTTTCCTTACCTTTTTCCGAAGAGGATAGAGAGGCATTAAATTCTGATCTTTCCTCTTCCAACTCCAAAATATCACCCGACTTTTCCACTTCATTAATAAAAGAGCAACTTCCAAGATTATTGGTTAAGGGAGGGGAATCAATAATAGCCAGATCTGTCGATTGTGTTTCCAGGGCATCCCCTTTTTCTATCACTTTATCCGAGGAGATAGAATGAGAATTTAAAGCCGTGGGAACTGGAGATAAGAGGCTAATATGGTTATCCTTAAATGTTCTCTCACATTCTTTCTCTCTCAATTAATTCATTTTTCTCTTTCCCGTTTAATAATGCTTCGGAGACTTTAGTAGTTTTTAACCCTTGAGAAAGAACAATGGCTGCCTGACCTTTCAACTTCAAAATCTTCTAAAAACTCTTCAGCCTTCTCAACTTCCGAAGCTTCAAAAAAACACTTCAGCCTGCAGTGCCCTTTACTAATCTAATGAATTTGAAGAGTTAAAATCTAGCAAATTAAGTACATTCAAATGATTCATAGATGAAGGATTCCGAGAGTGTAAAGCTTCAAAACTTATTGTAAAATCACCAAGATTAAAATCCTTAATGTTCATTTAAGCTGGGATAAATTCACAATCATTTCTTTCTATTTGAATGAAGGTAGAAGAACAATCCAAGCAATTAAGGGTCTGTTTGATAAAGTGAGTTGGGTTGGGTGAGTTGAGTTTGATATTTAAAACCCACGTTTGTTAGGCCCATAAAGAAAAACAGTGGGTGTAATAACCCACTGTTTTTACCCCACGAAATTATCAGTCTAAACCTCCGTGTAATTATTTACCCCAAACACAGGCTCTCTTCCCTCATCTTCCTTCTCTTTTCTTCCGCCACTCTGCCATTATTCCTTTTCTCTTCTTCCGCCGTTCAGTTTCTCCCCTCATCTTTTCTCTTCTTTGCATTATTCCTCCTCTCTTCTTCCGCCACTTGGTTTCTTCCCTTATCTTCTCTCTTTTTCCGTCGTTCAGTTTCTTCCCTCATCTTCTCTCTTCTTTTGCCATCCCTCTTTTTCTTCTTCGATTTTGTTTCTGTTGCGAGAGAGAGAGAGAGTGAGAAAAAGAGAAAGAGAGAGAGAGCAAAAGAGATGGTTGGGTTGAAAAATTGTTGGCCAAATTTGTGTAAATTGTATTTTTACTTTGTATGAATTTATTATGTTCTAAGAGTAAGAAATAATTAACCATTTTCTAGTGTTTAAATTTTTATTCAAGTAGGGATACAGTTGGAGATAAAAAGAGAAAAGGAAAAAAGGAAAAAAAAAAAAAACAACTCAGCACCACAAACACAGACATTCCAACTTAACTCAGCCCAACTCTGCACCCCAAACATGGACATTCTTACTCCCCATATAATTATTACCAACTCAACTCAACTCATCTAAACTCTGCTCGAGATACAACACCCCCTAACTGTTTGGGAAGAAATACTTAAACCACACCTAATTGCTGACCAATAGTGGCAAAAACTGAGCTTTTCCAATAGGATAATGGAAGGTTTTTGATTCGTATCCAACCACCATTGTATTTCAAACGATCAGGTCTAGAATGAGCTTGGTTAGACCATTGATCCAATTTCAAGTGTAAATGCCCATCCAACTTCCATTTACCAAATTTCAATCTTGACTCTACAGTTTTTTTCCACTTTTAAAAGGGCTTTAACATCCATGAATGGATTGAGTGAGACTGGAACTTGAAGATAGTCTTCCAAATAATCCTTAATATCTTAACAAGAGTAATGAGCAAACAATCTGGAAACCACTAAAAGAGAATTTAAATTCAAAGAACTTCTGATTCTTTCTTTACCCAATAAGAGGTAATTCCTGCTTCAGAAGCTTTGGATTTGGACTCACCAGCTTTCAAATTGCTTGCCTTGAATGAAGAGCTTTGGATTTGGACTCATCAGCTATCAAATTGCTTGCCTTGAATGAAGAATCGGTTCCATTATTTCCTTGCCTTTACTAATCTTGGAGGATTTTTCAGCAGAGACGTTTTTTAATGATGCTTCCTTTTGAGGAAATGACTTAGTTCGAACCACATCAGCAAAAGATCTCAAAGAGTTAGAACCAAAAATATTTTCTCTTGATTCCCTACTGTTCGCTTTTTTGTGTACATTGGAAATGAGTTGATCGATAATCTGTGGATGAGGCAATGCAATAAAAAATTGTACCATTGAATGTAATCCAACCCTTCTTGTTAGCACCTAGTGGAACATGAATATCCCTTCTTCCTCCTGTCTCCGACCAAATTGCACATTCCAAAAATCATTCATCTTGAGAATGAAACTTTGAGGGCCTGTTTAATAACCTTCCCGTTTCTTGTTTCCTGTTTCCTATTTCTCATTTCTTAAGGAACGAACGTGTTTGATAATTGTTCCCGTTTCTCATTTCCAAAATTTAAGAAACGTTCCTAAAAAATTGGAGAAAATTTTGGAAACCACCAAAACTAGTTTCGTTAGTTCTCTTGCTCTCTCTCTTGCTTCCTTTCCTCACTCACAATCACTCTTATCTCTCTTATCTCTCTTGCACTTTCATCTCACTCTTGCTCTCTCGCTCTCACTCTTTCTCGCTCTTTCTCTCTTTCGCTCTTGCATGCTCTCGCGCTTTCTCTCTCTCGTACAAATTCCCCCTTTTATATTATATTATTACAAAAAAAAAAAAAAAAAAAAACCAAAAAAAAAAAAAAAAAAACCAAAAAAAAAAAAAAAAAAACCAAAAAAAAAAAAAAAAAAACCAAAAAAAAAAAAAAAAAAACCAAAAAAAAAAAAAAAAAAACCAAAAACAAGAAACAAGAAACCGTTATTAAACAAGTTTCTGTTTTTGTTTCTTTTTTTCAAGAAATAGGAAACAAGAATAGTCATCAAACATAATCTTGTTTCTTGTTCTCAAAAAAGAAGAAACAAGAAAGAAGAAACATGGAATGAGAAATAGGAAACAGGAAATGGGAACGTTATCAAACGGGCCCTAAAAGACAAACTACTCCATTATCCAGCCTATCTTTCTTGCTGAAGAATGCATTATCCAAGCTCTTTGTCTTGCATCAGACTAGCTGCTATCCATTTTGCCATTGAAGTCAAAAGGAAGACCTTAATCTTCTTGCTCAAATCGTGTAAATCGCATGAATCAAGTTGCTTCCCAACATATTGGTATTTTCATAATTTTCTTGACAACCAAACACAAGAAACAAAGATTATTACATCAACTAAACTCTCCTTTCAAATGCTTCCTCGCTTTTGCATGTATTTAATTGAGATGGCCTGGAAGGGTCTTGGTCATGGGTGATATGTGGTGCTTATGGCAATATGGAGGAAATGTTGGTGGATTCAATTGTAAGAAAAATACTGGATTTTTTTTTTTTTTTTTTTTTTTTTTTTTTTTGTTTAGTTAACTGAATAAATTAATAAAAGTAAAAATTGGGTACCATCATGCGTTGATCTAATGGTAAAAAAGGAGACAGTCTCAATAAATGGTTAAGAGGTCATGGGTTCAATTCATGGTGGCCACCTACTTAGGATTCAATATCCTACGAGTTCCTTGACACCAAATTGTTGTAAGGTCAGGCGGTTTGTCCCGTGAGATTAGTTGAGGTGCACGTAGGTTGGCCTAGACACTCATGGATATAAAAAAAAAACAAGAAAAAAAAAAAAGAAAAATCTGGGTTTAAATTGTAAGCTTTGGAAAATCAGTAGCCAGTGCCAAACAGACAAAAGCAAGATATTAGGGATGGAAAATGTACTTTGCTCTATAATTTATATTATGATTAATAACTTCTACATTTGTTTTTTATTGGTCTCTTGTATTTCTATCCTTCCTAATGAAAGCCTCATTTAATTGCAGAGAATCAAAAGAATTTATTGTCTGATGGGTGGAGAATGCACCAGGTAATTATTTCTCCCATGATTTCGTATTTGGAAGTGTAATAAATGCAGAATATATACTTTTATTATTAGGGTTGTTTTCAACTATAGCAAAATGAGCAAACTTATTTACAAATATAGAAAAATGTCAGTGATAGACGATAATAGACACCAATTGTCTACTATCATCTATCACTGTCTATCGGTTTATTAATGTTTATCAGACTGATAGACAGTGACATTTTGCTATATTTGAAAATATTTCCAACAGTTTTGCCATTTAAAACAATTAACCTTCTTCTTCTTCTTCTTATTATTATTATTAAGATTTTGGAGGGACAGGCAAAATGGGGCCAATCTAATCTTGAATGGTCTCAGCGATTAAAATAATGGGAAATGAAAGTCTCATGACAAGGAAACTTAGTAAACCTCATCACACCGGTAGACAATTGACTCTGAAGTTAAAACCTTATTGTAATTATTCTCCTCCCTACCGTGATCTTGCCATGTCACCAACTAGCTTTCTCAACAAATCCTTAAAAGGCTCTATATCATTCTTCTCTTTGCTGGGAAAACCCAAAATTGCTTCAGATTCTTGACGGGGCCACTGTACTTGTTCCTTAAACAGACTAGGGCAAAGGATTTTTGTCAAAAGATCTGCTATGCCCTAAAAAATATTTGATTTATTCTATTATGGATTATTTTTATTTTTAATTTATGCTCCTAGGGGTTGTATTAATTAAAACCCCAATTAATAATTGTTTCAATTTAGACCCTCCATTAGAATTTGTTTTAAAATGGTTAATGCATAACCTTCAAACATGTATAAGACTTCTTAGAGGCAAAAATTAATGTAGATTAGAGAGAAATGCAGGAAGGAATTAGATAGTAGCGGGTTTTCATTAAATTTGAGCAATTTTCATCTGCTCGCTTTTCTCTATTTTTCTCTACTTAGAATTATGTGATAATTTTTCTTAGAGCAAAATGCATTTTTGGTCTTCGAGGTTTGAGGTTGATGTCTATTTGGTCCTTGAAGTTTCAAAACAGACACTCTAGTCTATATGAATTTCCTTTTAGAGCCCTTAACTTCCCCATAGAACGATAACCTTCCAACTTCCCTTGAACGGGAGTATTCCACCAAGAAGAAATATTAACCTTAAAGGATGGGTGGTCTAACCACATATTCTCAAAGCGAAAGGTTGCTTGGTTTTTTGGGAGATATTAGGGGAATTTCTTTTGCTTCAAGAAAAAATAGACATTTTCTTGTTGGAATCAAAGAAGTTGAAGATGGGAGAAGTCAAAATGTTCACTGGTAGAAGCTTTGCAGAAGTTGTAAAAGTGTTAAGGGATTGGTCCCCTTTACTTTAGTGAGGTCTTTTTCTGTGGGCTTTTGGTTTTGTATTCTTTTATTTTTTCTTAGTGAAAGTGGTTTGTTTTTTGAAAAAAACCGTAGAGAAAGATCCATTGGCTATTTGAATTGATGACCAACCAGGTTGGGATTTGAATCGGTGGAACGAGTAATGTTGCCAGTTGAGTTTAGGGTTTAGGATTTGATGCCATGTTTTTGGAAGAAAATTCAATGTAGATATAATATAAAGGAACAGAAAAGGAAAATAGCTAAAATGAAGAAAGAAAGTTGCTAATAAATGTAAGATACAATGGAATAGTATCTAATATAAATAAAGATCAAGTATTTCAAATATGAAATAAATCTTTAAGTACGACCCTTTTTCTTGAGTTAGAAGCTTGGACTTATCTATATTTGAAGAAATTTATGTCAATCACCTTTCTGACTGAAAGTTGTCACTTTTATGCAGCTTCAGAGGCATATAAGTTCTGAAAACCATCCATTTCATAAATTCAGCACAGGTTATAACATTATATGGATTTCATAAGAGTTGTCATTTGATTGATTTGATATGTCTAGAAGCTTTGTTCTATATCTGAAGATGTGAATTATTTGCATGTGGATGAAGATAGTTCAAATTTATTTACTTGGGACATTGACTTGTTATCTTCTTCCTTTTTAAATTGTTCAAATTAAGAGTTGTCCCTTTTAATTTACATTAAAAAAATAGTTGTATTTCAACTGTGACTACTTTTCTGGCAGATAATACTTTTTGAATTAGTTTAACTACTTCATGATTCCATGGAAATTCTTCTAGTTCATGCATTTAACTCTCGGTTTTCATATTGTTTATGCTTTGATGGTGGTGTGTAGAAGGCCACTAGTTTCCTTATCATGCCACATATTTTTGCTTACACAGGGAACTGGGACACTTTGGAGGTTCAACCAAAAGCTAAAGGGCTGGATACAAGGCATGAACTTCTAAAATTCTATGAAAATAATTATTCCTCCAATGTCATGCATCTAGTTGTATATGCAAAAGGTTAGTATTCATTCATCCCATTGGTTTTTGGGATGTGTAGAATGGATCCAACTTAAATTTCTTATTTCTTACTATTCCAAAAACCTTGATAAAGTAAAAATCCTTTATTTCTACCTTATTCAGAAAACCTTGATAAAGTACAAATCCTTGTGGAAAACATATTTCAAGATATTCCAAATCATAACTGCAATCGCGCTAATTTTCCTGGTCAGCCATGCACGTCAGAACATCTTCAGGTATATGCATTGCGTCACCACTAATGATATGCTGACAAAGGATTGTGCATGCTCACTTGGATTTCTGGACTTGAAATGGCTGCTCTCTCATTATTGAGAGTTTTTTCTTTTCTCACTTATTAAAAAATGTGCCTCTTTCTCTGCATTTCAGGTTCTTGTTAGAGCCATCCCAATTAAACAAGGTCATAAACTGAGAATTGTTTGGCCAATAACTCCTGAGATTCATCATTACAAGGAAGGGCCATGCCGGTATCTAGGTCATCTTATTGGCCATGAAGGAGAAGGATCCTTGTATTATGTTCTTAAAACATTAGGTGCGTTCTTGTACGTATTAACATAAAGTTTCAAACTTTCAATAGTGAGATTTTCACTTCAACTTTCATGTATTGACTTGTTTATTTGACTATATTAGACATCATCATGTTGGAGTGGATATCCTTGGTTTATCTTAATTAATTCTAAGTTGGACTATAATTTATTTGGGTTGCCAAAATTGGGATTCCTTTTGTGATTTTCATTTTCCTTTTTGGTTGCGGTTTTGTTGGTGGGGCCTCTTCTATCAATTCTTTCATTATATTAATCAAAGTGGTTTTATTATTAAAAAAAGTTATGTTTTCTATCAGTGTACTACTTAGGATATGTTTGGTAATAATCTTTTTATTTTTAATTTCTTTTTCATATGGAGTTTGACAATTTTTTGTTGTGTTTAATCGATAAGTATTTTTAAAGAAAAATTGAATTCTTTTGTTTAATCGGCTTCCAAGGCCCTGTACAATAAGCTGTGGAGCCTACCTTGCCCTAAAAGAATAAAATTTCTACTTTGGGAGGTATCACGCTCTTGCCTTACGCAATGCATAGACTTCAAAAGCATTGCCCTTGGTGAGCCTCTCCCCTTCTTGGTGTTGCCTTTGCTAAAAGGACAGTGAATCACTTAACCATCTGCTCTTCAAATGTAATTTTACTCGTGAGATTTGGTATGAGACGTTTTCTGCCTTTCACCGGGCCACAGTCCCTCCAAATCACTCCCAAGGATCGCTTACGATGCTGTTTATTGACCACCCCTTCAAAGGTGCAAAAGAACAACTGTGGGCTAGCATTATCCATGCAGTTTTGTGGAAGATTTCAGATGGAAGAAATGCTAGAGTATGCCAAAACATAACCAAATCCCCAAGGATGTTTTAGATTCAGTTATTTTCAATACATTGTTTTGGTGTAAAAATTTACCGGCCTAGCTATAGTATTTCTTTCCTTGTTACAAATTGGAAACACCTTTTGTATTGCCTATGAATGAACATCTTTTGTACATCTTTGGATATTTCATTCAATCAACGAAATCGTTTCCTATAGAAAAAACAATAAAATTCTTTTGGTTATTTCTATGACCTTTGTATAGTTCATGGCCTCTAAATTGGAGTAGCCAGAACGAGTCCCTTGTGAATACTCCACTTTCTTCATCAACTTAGATTAGAAGGGGCCCCCTTTTATCTTTTTGAATGGAAAATTTCTTGTTTTTTTTTATAAACAAAAACTTTTAGCCTTTACTAAACTGATCTGATTTATGTTTCGGGAAAAACAATACAGGTTGGGCAACAGGACTCTCAGCCGGTGAATCTGATTCCACCCTGAATTTTTCCTTTTTCAAAGTAGTAATAGATCTCACTGATGTTGGGCAAGGTTCTTTCTCGCTCTCTCTCTTTTTAATCATTGTCCTTAGCTTAATCTGAAATTTGGTTCTCTTGATGTTGTTGTAGAACACATGCAGGATGTTATTGGGCTTCTCTTTAAATACATTAACCTTTTGAAGCAATCAGGTATATGCCAATGGATATTTGATGAGGTATGCATGCATTACTATAACCCTTTTAGCGTGCTATAGGCTAACTAGAGTAATTTTGAGCAGCATAGATTTTTGTTCTTGTGTATGTGTTGTTTGTTTTTGTTTTGTTTTGTGTTTTTAATTTTTTTTTTAATTTTGCTGGGGGAGGATTTATTAAAACCTCTTATAGTGTTTGACTTTGCCAATGCCATGAAAGAAAATATTGAGGAAATTTCGCATCCACATTTTGTTGTTAATTTATTTCTTTTAATTAAATCACTGATTGACCCAAAAACTTAAATTAATGGTGAAGGTAAATTTAATATTATATCATCTAACATTCTCTCTCACTAATAGGTTTGAAATATGTAGAAGACCAAACAAATAGAAATCAATACAAATTGGGAAGATTAATATCACAAGGGTTTGAACATAGGATTCATGGACCTCTTGCTCTAATGCCACATTAACTCACCAATTGACCCAAAAGCTCTCTGATACCACATTAAACCATCGATTGACCCAAAAGTGAGCAGAAGGTCCTATGTTCAAACTCTTTTAATATCATATTCTCCCCAATTAATATTGCTTTTGGGTATTATACAAATTTTCAAGCCCACAAGTGAGGGGGAGTGTTAAAGTGTTTGTATAATTAAATTGACAACTCATAAGCTTAAACTTTTGGGTTAATTGGTGATTTAACAAAAAAAAAATGTACTCTTTTTTGGATCTATCGGTTGAGAGCCCTATTGGGGGGATTAGTTCTTTAACAAAAAAAATATAGTTTGGCAGACGCTTAGTTATTCAGTTCCTTGAAACAAAAGAATATTAGCATTTTATTGTAGTAAATAAAAAGAATGTGTGACATGGCCATCTTTCTTTTAATAAAAAACTTCCTCGTTTTTGCTTCCTTTTTCTTTTTGGAAGGAAACATAACTTTTCATTAATATAATGAAAAGAGACTAATGCTCAACAACATATAATGTTACTTGAAATTCTAAAGAACATGTAAAAATTGCTAAAAGCCATAAGATGAACTTCATAAAATAGAAGATTAACCAGAAAAAATAAATGCTCCCCAATTCAAACAAATATCTTGGATAGAAAATTTCTCAAAAAGGTTGGGAAGAGAACACCAGGATGAAGTTATTACTTCCTATTTACTGTCCAAATTTGTTATGAAGTTATTACTGTGCTTTTGATTCACAAAGATTCTGAGACAACCCTTCTACTTTTATCAAGCTTTCAGCTATTTGTGAGACGAAGTTCCATTATCAAGATAAAATTCGTCCAATTGACTATGTAGTCAATCTTTCACTAAATATGCAGGTATTTGTAATTTATCCGATTAACCATTGGTTCATAATATCTTTTTATTACTTTTTTCTCTTTATTTCTTGTTATTCATAGTTTTTTTTTCCTTCTTTTTTGTTTTTTGTCTTCTCCCCTATAGATCATATTTGGCATGAAACATTTTTCTTAGAAGTCGTGGGAGAACATCATGTTTTTTTTTTTTTTTTTTTTTTTTTTTTGTTGTTGTTGTTGTTCTAGATTTGCGTGTTCATAGTTGTATGGGGTTTTTGTACTTATTTCGCAAAGAGATATCAATCTTTTTTTTTGGACATTGTGACTGTCATTCTTAAGTGTTAAAATTTTTACAAACTAGTTAGGATAGTTAGCAACAACAGAATTTAAATGATAAATACTTGTAAAAGGATAGAAAGTTCTTTTTTTCCATTTCTTTTTACAGATTTTAAAGCTCCTTTATTTTGGATTACTTAGTAGGCAAAATGCACTTCTGGTCCTTAAAGTTTGGGCTAGTGTTCAAATACCAACTTTTTTGAAAAAATAAAACATTGGTTATCTCTTTCATTATATTCTTACCAATTGAAGTAGCAAACATAGACGGTACTAGCATGACATGACATGAATGTGATCAAATTCCATATCTTTAAAAATGTAGAACATTGAATATCACGTATATTTTATTCTTGCTAATCGAAGTAGCTTATTCAATTCCATCGGTGCTGATTTCATCAAGGAAAAAGCTTTTGTTTCTTATATTAACATAGAAAGCAGAATGTTTGACGAGAAAGTCTAAATGCGTGCTTTGGAATCTGTGGCAGTTATATCCTCCTGAGGATTGGCTAGTTGGTTCATCTTTGCCTTCAAAATTCAATCCGAACTTGATAGGAATGGTTCTGGATCAGCTTTCTGTAGATAATGTCCGGTAAGTTACTGATCAGTTGGATTCTCTTAAGCATTTAGCCTTGAAATGGAAGGTTTGTACAGCATATAATTAGACGCTATACACAGTTAACAAGATATAATCTTTTCTGCATAACATTTATTTCTTGTAATTGTTTGCAATAAGACAGATCACTTCCCTCTCCTTATTTCATTTATGTTTAGTGAGAAATGCACTTTTTTTTATTTGTTGTTGCTATAGTATAATTAAAATTGTAAGAAACAAAAAAGATATTTAATGTATGACATGAATAAGTTTGAACCATTTTGTTCTGTTTGAGTTGGGAAGCTTAATGAAATTTTATTTAACAAAGTTTATTTTGAATTTTGTAATATAATAATTTTGACCTTTTCTCGGTTATTATTTATTTATTTATTTATTTCTGTTTGTTTCCTAATAAAAAACAAACTTCCATTGAAATGGTGGAAAAATATTAAAAGCTCAAAGATACAAACTTTCATAGGGAGTGAAAAGAACAAAGTACCTCATTTAAATAAAAATTCAAAGCCAAAATTACCAAAATAGAAGACAAAAAGCTCTCCGAGAAGAAAAAGGACCTAACTAGACAAAAAGGTGGAGGAAGACCTGGATCACCTTCTCTAGAGTTGTTAGTTTGTGAGATTCTTGTGGAACTATATCTTTCAAGAGTTTGGTCTCGAGTTAGCTTGCCAATGAAATGTTCGAGAGACGATCGGCGAGTTCTTTCTCCATCTGCCTTTCAAAGAGAAAGACCGGTTCTTATGGTTAGTTAGAGTGTGTGCTATTTTGTTGGATATTTGGGGGGAGAGGTATAATAGAGTCAGAGTATTTAGAGGTATGGAGAGAGATCATGGTGATGTTTGGTCCTTACTGAGGTTCCATGTTTCTCTTTGGGCTTCGGTTTCAAGACTTTTTTGTAATTATCCTTTAGGCTAGGCAGTGTCTTACTTAATTAGAAACCCTTTCTTTTAAAGGGGTTTTGCGGGCTTGTTTTCTGTTGTCCTTGTATTCTTTCATTTTTTCTCAATGATAGCAGTTGTTTCTATAAAAAAGTAATCAAAGTATTGGCACATTTTTAACTGAACTGTTTGCCTTAACAACGTGGTTTAGGAGCCACAAAAACATTGTGTAAATGGTACTCTAGCTTTGGAAATTAAGATTGTGTCGATGGATTTTTAGCCGATTGGAAGTTTTTTATTATTATTATTATTATTATTATTATTTGTGATCTTGGCCAAGCGTTTTTCTTTCCTCCCATTTTTTAATCATTCATACTGTTAATAAAATATTTGTTTCCTATTAAATAAAGCATATTGCAGCAGTTCCCTGATTAATCTATTATCTATGTTCGTAGCATCTTTTGGGAGTCAAAGAAATTTGAAGGCGAGACGGATAAGGTTGAGAAGTGGTATGGAACCGCTTACTCTGTTGAGAAAATTTCTGGCTCTTTGATTCAGGTTTGTCATTTAATGTAAATTTTGCTTTCAATAGAAATGTGTATTTTGATTATAAACTTTGGAGAAACTTTTAAAAAATTGGAAAAATTCAATTTTGCCCTTAAAATTTGAAAATATGAGTTAATATTTTAATTATCCCAAAACTTTGATTTTATCAAATTGTTCCTTAGATTGATACTTGTAATTTTACTTTCATTGAAGCTTTCGTTACATCCAATCACTAATCTCTAATCGCATCACATTACTAATTTCAATGCAAAAGCTCTCCAAATTTACCAACTTTAAAAAAAGTAAAGCTCTAAGAAATTAATCTACCAGATCAACCCTAATTCATTGGTGGATTTTCTAGTTAGTTTTGATAATTGGTTTGTTTGTATTAGATCTTGTATGGATTTGATGAGGATGCTAAGGGGGTGTCAACCTAGTTGAGATTCTTGGGTGTATCTACTAATCCTCAGTTTTTTTTTGTTTTTATTTTTTGTTTTTTGTTTTTTTTTTTTTTGGTTTAGAATATTCCATTTTATACTTTGAGCAATAGCCTCATTTTATTACATCAATGAAGAGCCTAGCTTATGATTCCAAAAAAAAAAAAAAAAATATTAAGCTTAGTAAATTAGATTTTTTTAGTTTATACGGAAGGAAATTCCTAAATGTTACTATTTAAAAAAAAAAATGAAAAAGTCCCATGACCTAGGACTTTGAGCATTGGGGCTTCAAAAAGGTGCACGCCTAATGCTTGTGTTTGCGAGTTTGCGAGGGCTTTTGAAAACACCGTTTCTTATGTTTTAAAAGTTTTCATTGTAATGGAAATTGCTTACCGAGGATCTCTCTATGTTACATATGTTTTCAATTTATTCATCTCTTGAATAAAGAATTAAATTTCATTTCTGGAAGTTTGACATGTTTTCATTCGTTGTATTGGTGTTCATTAAAATGCTACAAAGTCTAGTTGAAAGGAAATGAAAGTTACATGTTTACTCTGCAGGATTGGTTGCAATCTGCTCCTGATGTGAAATTGCATCTACCAGCTTCAAACATTTTCATCCCTACTGATTTATCACTTAAGGGTGCATGTGAAAAGGTTTAATATGGACTACTATTCATATTAAAAAGTTGTTATTCATTTGTTGGTTTATGCTTTTCCTAATACGATTGAACGTTGAAATAGGTCGAGTTTCCAAATCTGCTAAGAAAGTCAGTATATTCAACAATATGGCACAAACCTGACACAATATTCTCCACGCCCAAGGCATATGTTAAGATTGTTTTTCAATGTCCCCATGCTGACATCTCACCTGAAGCAGAAGTCCTAACGGTAATTTTCACGAGGTTATTGATGGATGATCTGAATGAATACGGTAAGTTATTCCAAGTTAATGAAGTATTCTGGCTAGTTTTTTCCTTTATTGTTCTCTTGGTTTTGGATTTTTATCTATTTTTCTGAAATAGCATAATCTTCTGCTGATGCTTCTTGACTTCACTTGTGTTAGGCCTCTCTAGTTTATTTTAGGGAAAAATATCTTATTGGCCTTCAGTTTTTGAGTATGATTTTCATTTAGTTCCCAAGTTAAAAAAGTTACACTTTTACTCTTTAGTTTTTGAGTTTAGTTTCCATTTGTTTTGTTGGTTTCAAAATTTTACACTGATATCCCTACTCAAAATTTAGAGACCAAAAATGTATTTTTCCTTTATTTTATAGCATCTCAAGGGATGCAAGCTAACCTTTCTTGTCTTGCAGCGTATAATGCGCAGGTTGCTGGGCTATATTATAGCATAAATCCCGCAGACTCTGGTTTCCAGGTACCATTTTAATGCATAATAGGAATTTTCGTTAAATGTTGCAAAAGTGGCGATACATGGAACCTGATTAGCAAAAGATCAAGGAGTTAGTGCTAAATCAGTTTTCCTTCAGATCTTTTTTTTGAAAAAAAGATTTAGTTTATTCCAAAATTTATCTTTGGGACAAAAGTTGGCTTTGGAACAAAATTATGGGCACGGATACGCTGGCACCGTACTTCTCATCCAATCAATCAGAGGTTTTGATGGTTTTAGTCGGGCAGATTTTCTGCAGCACCCCATAAGTTTAAACGATGATCTATTATCTATTTAATTGCTGGTTTAGAAACGCAATATCAACTTTTTGCCCCCAGCCCCCCTGAATGGCATGGGTTTGGTCTTCACCTCAGGCATTCCTTTTTCTTCGTGGTTTTATCAAAAATTCGTTTTATTAATTTCAAAAACATATATGAAAAAATCTCTTTATATTTAAAGGGAATAATTTAGAACTTTAACGGTAACCTTTTTTTTAGAAACCTTCAAAGGTAATTAGCAAATGATGTTTTTATTAAAAAAATTCTATTACTATCTAAAAGTAACAAAATATACAGTATTTTAATTTTCATTTTAAGTTGAATTTTATTTTTTATATTAAATATAAATATAAGTTAATAAAATTATCTTTAAAACTTTGGTAATTTATACTGTATCATATTTAGTTTAGAGTCACACACATGTATATAGGTGTACAAGGGTTTTTTTTTCTCTCTCTCTCTTTTTTTCCTGAAGAAAACAAGAAACAAGAAAATTTCATTGAAATAATGAAAGCGACAAATGCTCTAAAGATAGAAAACTTTACCGAAGAAGAAAATAATGAATACAAAAGGAGTAGATAACGACTCAAATAAAGATATAACTGCTAAGAATGGTGCGCTCTGAGTATAAAAGATTGAAGGAGAGGGGTGCCAAGGGAAATTGAAGACCAATGATCCTGGAAAATGAAGATGCCCGACCACTTTAAACACCAAACCACCAAAGTACAAGGCCCCAAAGACTTCCAATAAAAAGAACACCAACCAACAAACTTCAAAATGAAATTGGGAGATTTTCAAGGCAACACTAAAACAACCCCAAAGCCTCTGAAGTGCCAAAAAGAAATATACACATTGCAGCACTATCAATAAAGATCAATAAAACACAATTGTATCTTAATTTGTGGTAACTGAGGTGTGATTTATTCCATCCACAAACCTTAATTAAGGAATGAAATTCGGAAGGAATTGAAGGGAACTTAACTACTGATACTGTTGAATTCAAGGCTTCAACTGAAACCCTTCTATCATCATTTGGAAAAAGAATTTCAAATGCTTTTGCAAAAGAGCCTTTGATCAGAGGTTCTTCGATCTCTAAATCAACTATACATTGCCTCAACTGAAACCCTTCTATCATCAATGAAAGTCGTTTTCCCAAAAAGATAAAAATGGGATAAGTATTTCGTTTTGGTCTATACATAGAGTTTGTATTCATAATCTTACCGGTAATATGGAAAGTACTCATTTTTGTGATATGCTCACTGTTAATCTGTCAAAACTGACTAGTTATTACCATAATAATTTGTCACCTTCCCATAAAATGCTTAATTTCTCTCTTGTTTGTACATTATTGTTTTTTAGGTGACTCTGATTGGTTACAACCACAAATTAAGGATTCTATTGGAAACTATAGTTGAAAAAATTGCAAAATTCAGTGTGAAACCTGATAGGTTTCTCGTCATCAAGGTATTGTTGCCATTCGTTTGCATAACTATATAAACATAGAAACCTTATCTTCTTAATTAATTAAAGGTGAAACCTGAATACTATCTCTATCAAATGTTGATATATTTAAATTTTCAGTACATAGAAAAAGAATGTAGAGCCGTAATATAAATATTGTGATAATTAATAATATGGTATGTCAGGAGATTGCATCATTCAGTCAAAGATGATAGAACTGAACTAATAATATCGTTTTTTTTTCATTCAATCAATAAAATATTCAGTTTTTCTTTATTAAAAAGAATACTTGCGGAAGAAAATATTTAAATACTTGGACTAGGAAGGAAAAAATTAATGCAGTCTCTACATGTAGGGGGTGTATTTGTTCAAAAAGTGTCTTATTTAATATTCAATTTTTCTATTAGGAAACTGTGTTGAAGGAGTACCAAAATTTCAAGTTTCAGCAGCCCTATCAGCAGGCTTTGTACTATTGTTCTTTAATACTTGAAGATCAGGCATGGCCATTAATGGAGGAACTTGAAATCCTTCCACATTTGCGGGCTGAAGATCTAGATAAATTTGTTCCCGCATTGCTCTCAAGTGCCTACTTGGAATGCTTCATTGCAGGTCTGTATCATTTTCTCTTTCATCTTGATATATCTTAGGGATTACAAGCTTTTGGCTTTAATGGTTCATTACTCAGGAAACATTGAAAGGAATGAATCTGAATCAATGATCGATGATATTGAAGATATGTTCTTCAAGGGGCCAAATCCCATATCACGACCATTATATCCATCACAGCATCCAGCCAATAGAGTTGTGAAGCTTGAGAGGGGCATTGGTTATTTCTATTCAGCAGAGGGTCTCAATCCAAAAGACGAGAATTCCGCTCTTGTCCACTATATTCAGGTTACAAACTATTATACTCTTTTTTTTTTTTTTTTTTTTTGNAAAAGACGAGAATTCCGCTCTTGTCCACTATATTCAGGTTACAAACTATTATACTCTTTTTTTTTTTTTTTTTTTTTGGCATGCGTAGGGTGGGAGAATCAAACCTCTAACCTCGAGCTCAATAGAAATAATTCAGTTCTTTGCTTTCAATATTAATATTTTTCTTTTGAATTTTCCTTGTTCTTTTTCTTCACTTCTGTGTGTATGTATTGAAACAAAAATTCAGGTTTTGTTTGGGACTGCTTTTGAAAACCTTAAAGGTGATTGTAAGAGAATTATAATTGTTTTTAACACACTATGTAAAATTTATTGTTTATTAATTTAAATACATTTGCTTTTCCAATTGAGTTGGTTTGTAAAATCTGGTTAAGAGCAACTGTTGAAATTGGCTTGCGTAAAAGTTTGGTGTATTCACTGACGAGCTTATAAAAATTTTCATTTTATCCTTACACATGCAACAAAGATTATCAAATGAAATGATTCACAATTTATCTTATCTCATCAATTTAAACCCTCTTATTAAAACTGAAATAACATGTTGTTCAACACACTTTTTTGTAACATTTTATTTATAATAATCTATTTTTTAATATTTTATTAGAATAATTTACAAAAAAATATATAATTTGTAAGTTAAGTTATACAAAATTTACACAATTATCTTATAAAAAATTTTGAAATTAAATATCAGCACCACATGATGCATAATTAAAATATTATGTCTATTTTGGTAATTATAACTATAGTGCAGTAATTTAGTATTAGCATACCAAATATTATAACCTACTTTTCAAGCATAAATTTAGATTTAGCAAACACCAATTTACTTTATATTTGAGCTGATATTTTAAGAAACATGGTTGACAACAATTTTAGCAGCTACAACAATTCCAAACTTAGCTTAACAGAGTTTATAGCTGCTAAAATTGTTGTCTACAATGTTTTGTAAAAAATTAGCTATAATGTTGACATACACTATACAATATACACTATAGTATATCCATAAAGAAAAAAAAAAAAAAGTAAAGAAGCGAACATTACTACTCAGCGAAATTCCTACTAAACTCTTCTTTGGTTCAAGGTTTGATGCAATTTGCTAAGTATCCGGTGTTCAATATTTAGGTGCATCGAGATGAATTTTTACAGAATGTGAAGCTTCAGCTTTTTGCTCATGTGGCAAAACAAGCAGCTTTTCATCAGCTTAGAACTGTTGAACAACTTGGCTATATTACTGTTCTAGTGCAAAGGTACGAACATTTTTTAACTCTCCTTAATTGGAATATTTACCATGTAATTAATTTATCTTCAAATGCAGGAATGACTCTGGTATACGTGGAGTTCAATTTATTGTTCAATCCACTGTCAAGGTAAGCATCCTGATCTCATCTGCCATTGTATCCATGGCACCTCCTTAATATTATCCTTATTTTGATGTGGCAGGGTCCTCGAAATATTGATTTGAGAGTAGAAGCATTCTTAGAGATGTTTGAGAAAACGCTCGTTGAGATGACCATTGATGAATTCAAGGTGAGAGCAGTAATAATCCCTGTATTATTATATGGATGCACGATATCATGTGATAAGCTGTATTAATTTACCATCCACCTATTAATGTCCTACAAACATTTCAATCAGAACAATTTGTTAACACATTATCAATCCCCTAGTTAAAGGAGTTAATTAGTTATGTCTTATTGTTATCTTACATTCTTTAACTTAGAGCTTCCATGTACAATTACATTATATATACACACACGTGGGCACGACTCTAGTAGATGGAATATTGATGAGTGCTCCTCTCAAACTTTTGTTAGTTTGCATAATAATATAATGTAAGGTTGTTGAGGATTTCTTGAGGCTATTAGAGTTTTATCTACCTAGTGGGACTCGGGTCTGAAATTTGAGTAATCAATACCTCATTGTCACGGAGGACCTTGTGTCTTATTTTCCGCAAGCCACAAAACATTTGCCTGGTTTCACCCTATTCACACTAGGATACAGCATCGCTGTCCAAATTCTCACTCGCCCTCAGTTTTTCAGTCCATCAACCAATCAATTTTTGAGGCACACTTAGTCCAAAATAGCTGTGAATTGGGATTCTCAATCAAGAAAATTGGGATCTCCCCTTTTCAAAAGAAACACCCGTGAGGAAGAACACACTGTAGTCTGATCATATATCTTAATAGGAAAGGTATTTTTAAAGAAGATGAAAATAAAAGAAAAGAAAGCTGACACTAAATTCATCTTTTGCTGGTAGCTAAATATGTATTTCTGATTTTAATTGACCGACTGTGCATTTCTTGATAGTTTCTGGATTTTTAAGAAACACACATGCTACAAAAGGGAGCCTAAATCAGCAATAATTGGTATGACCTTTCATCGTAGAGGTGGAAGGTTCGATCCTCCATCCCCACAAATGTTATACTAAAAAAAAGAAACACACATGCATGTGGTTATGGCCTGCCATCATTTTTAACAAAACAGCGCCCATTGGTGGCATGGTTATTATTTTACTGTCTTGTGGCTTAAAGTTTAGGTAAGGTATGAACTAAGATGACTATGAGTATATGCCTGGCTTGAACCTCATACTCACCTTTACACAGTATTAATATAATACTAGTTTAATTCCATTGTTGTTCAGCAAGAAGGGAATTGTCGTTTAGAATTAGTTTAACACAAACAAGTTGCTTGAATTACCCACTTTTATACAGATTTTAAGTATAGTTGCTGAACTTTTCAAGGGCTTGGTCTATACTTATAGTGTTGTTCTGGATTGGTGGTTGTGCAGAGCAATGTAAATGCTCTAGTAGATGCGAAGCTTGAGAAATTCAAGAACTTGAGGGAAGAATCTGGATTTTACTGGCGAGAGATTGCTGATGGGACACTGAAATTCGATAGGAGAGAATCAGAGGTATGATGTTAAATGTACTGTTTCTTGTTTTAAACAGTAATTTTAGGTCCATCCAAAAACTATTTTGTTTCATTTTTCAATTTATAAAAATAAGCTTTTGACTATTTTTTATATAAAAAATTTACTTAAACAGTTTTAACATCCTAGTCAAAATTAAAATAATATTAGAAAACAATTCCAAATGCCTCCTTTTTGTTTTTGGATGGTTACGTAAGGACTGGAAGACAAGATAAATAAATTATTAATGGTGAAAATTGTGAGAAAACTTTTTAAAGAGCAGAGGTTTAATAGGTTAATCGTTAGTAAAGAGAAAAAGTGTTCATCTCTGCCTTTTAATTTTGGAAGGGAATGTATTATTGACTATTACCACCATTGGTTCCAACCAGGTTGCAGCATTGAAGACACTCACACATCAGGACTTGATCAACTTCTTCAATGAACACATAAAAGTTGGTGCGCCTCGTAAAAAGTCTCTAAGCGTTTGGGTTTACGGAAATCTTCATTCTTCAGAGTATTCTGCAGATTTAAATCAGCCACTTCAACCCGACACTGTAAAAATAGATGATATTTTCAGCTTCAGAAGATCACAGCCACTTTATGGTTCCTTCAAAGGAGCGTTTGGTAATGTGAAGTTGTAGTGGCTTTGAACTCCCTTTTTCTCGGGCATTTCCAGATAAGATTTTCTCAACACAGCTCGTAACAACTAAGGCTTTGAATGTTAAATTTGTGGAGATGTGGAGCCCTCTTATCTGGTGAATGAGCTGAATGAAGCATGATCTGCAGCAAGTTGGATTTGTTGTGAAGTGAAGATGCTCTGAATCCATGGGTTGGATTTAAAGAACTGCCCAATAAAATCGTTTGCTCTGTGTATTAATACTTATAGTTCTCATTTTCCCTTGAAATTTATAGTTGCTATACCTTGAATAATGTTAGGCAATTTTGTGTTTTATTTACTAACCCTCCTTGACATCATAATTATTTTTGAACAATCCAGCATCTCATTTTCAATACAAAATATCTTGTATCTCAAGTTTATTTATTTATTTTTTCTTTTGATGATGGAATTCATGGGCTTACAAGATGCATTAGGAACCATGAAAAGCCAGTTTAAATGGAGATCCATACCTCAATCTCATTTTTTGTGCTCTGCATCTTATTTTGCTTCTATTTTCCCCTCGGTTCTTATGTTTAATGTGTATTTATTTAAAGAATAATTAACTTAGTCAAGTGTCAATAAGTTAAAAATCTCTTCCTTTCAAGTGTGCTGCCAATTCTCACATTTGGCTCCACCAAACTTTCTAATAGGAAAGGAGAATTTTTCCTTAAGATTACGTCACTCTTCAACAAATAGAAACTAAATTCGAATCTTAAAGACCAAAAGTGTTGGTTTTGAAAACTTAAGTCAAAGTAGAATTTGGCTTGTGAGACTAAGGGCATGAGAGGGCACGATTGGGTGCTAAGGGACCATCATGGTGACGTTATTAGGGTAGGGTGTCAGTCATTTCACCATTTTCTTGTTCGAAATGAAGGCTATCGAGGCAAGTTAATGTGAGGTTAATTACTTCTATCGATTTTCCTCTTTTCATTGAATTAGATAGTTTAGATGCTACTTGACTTTTAAATCGGATCAATGAAAATTGCATTGCTATCATCACGAAGGAGGTCTTTTGATTATAGCTTCTCTAGAGGAGGTGTAACCCTTTCATCTCTCTTGGAGCCAGCACTTGCCCGTCATCGTTTTTCTACAACTGCCCTACTCGACGTCTCCTCCATCATATTTGTAGATTTGCCATTAAAGATAAATGTAATATATATATATATACACTTCAATTTTATTTATGGTTCATTAGACTGACCTTTGATCAACCATAAACATGCACAGATCATTTAAAATTTTCTCAATTGTGTAATTCCATATGAGAATCAGCAATTACCTAATGGTCAATCACATCTCACTTTCCCAAACACAAAATAATAATAATAATAATAATAAATAATGTCACCATTCACCTATAAATTATGAAAATTTTCAAGTATTATTACTTGATCTTTCATTTATTGTTTGTTATGACAACATCGTGTAAATAGAGTATGATATTTAGTTTCGTAGTACTAGAAATTCTTCAATAAATAATGTTGCCTCATCAAAAAAAAAAAATTCCAACACTACATTGATAGTAATAATCGTTGCGATAGCATATCTTTCTAGTATATATACAAGTCCTACAACTCTCTATATTACAGCTGATAATTTGTATATTCATATGAAACACTAATACAAAGAGATCATTTAAAGGTTAACAAAAATGTCTATAAACTGAAACAGTTGAATAAAATCAAATATGATTTTACTGTATGGTGTATTAACTATACAAAACAAAAATCTAGAAACAAAGTCTCCTCTTGCAAGCTTCAAAGGGTAGTGAACTATAATAACTACATGTATGGCTAAAATTCAAGTCTTTAACTAATTCTTCAATCAAATCACCATAAATCTGATTTTGTAAAGCCAGTCCTATTCTTCCCATTTCCCTCTTTTGACCCCAAGAAATGTCTTTGAAGACTTCTTCTACACAATCTCTCATTGCCACCTTGCTATTACTACACAATGGAGATTCAGCTGCTTTTTCACTTTTCCAATTACCAATTACTATTTCATGGGTTTTGGTTTTGGTAATTCTGTCAAATTTGCTTAGATTGAACATCATCATATCCCCTTCTGGTTTCTTCCTTTGAACCTGTTGTGTTTGTTGTGATTGTATTCTTCCTACAATATTCGTTGTTGATGACTAAATTATGTTCCATATACAAAGCTATGTATATAAAAACTACAAACCATTGGTCGTTAATACTTACTATATGTCAATTAAGCTAGACTCGTAATGGTCGTTAATACTTACTATATGTCAATTAAGCTAGACTCGTTTTTCACATTGTTTTTAAAAATTTTAAATTGTGTAAATGCATGCATTAAATTTTTCTGTTGGTTAAAAAAATTACACTAGAGGATTTCAGTCTTCTTTTCCATTAAGTTATTTGTTCGAGTAATTATTGTAGGATTTCAATTTTTCTAAATTTGAGTTCCAATAGCGATATATAAATACTCAAGGAAAGTCATTATAAAATCAATGAATGAACGTTAGATAATTTGTATTCTAAAAAGAAAAGAAAAGAAAACGTTGGGTTTACCTATGAACTATAATTTGCACATCAATATACGATCGAGTTATTTGCAATTCTTTTTCTTTGTGATGTTTCAATTCTCTTCTTTATAATTTATATATTTGATTATGGTTAAATTATCAAAAATACCTATGAACTATAGGATTGGTTTAAATTATTCCTCCGAACTTTGACAAGTTTCATTTTGATAATACTTACAGTTTGAAGTTCTTTTTTTAAAAACAACCCTTGAAGGCTTTTGTGAATAAATTCATGGACGAAAAAGTTTGTGTTTACTTATGTGTATTGCTTAAGTGAACAAATTTAAAGACATAAAAATAAGTTGAGAGTTAGAGTAAGTGACCATAGAACAAAAATCGAGAGTATGAACAAATTAAAAGGAGGAAGACAACAAGTATGGTTCACAGATATATCGTGTGTCTTAATTAATTAAAAAAAAAAAAAAAGTCATGCATGTACTTAGAGTTGCTCACATAAGCATGTTCAAAATTTTCTATCTATAAATTCAACGACAAAAGCTTACAAAGGGTTGCTTTAAAATAAATTTGGAACTTTAAGGATTTATATGGAAATTTTAAAAGTTTGAAGGTAAAATTAAAGCCATTTATTATTATTATTATTATTATTATTTCAACTATTTAGTTTTCGTTTACCAACTAAGTCCTCGTATCATAAACTAAATGAGATTTTTTTCCGTACCATAGGGGTAGGCGAAAACTATTATCTCCTAGTTGAAGTAAATATGTCCTTTTTTTTTTTTCCCATTTAGAATAAGTAATTAATAGCTGAATATACAGTCGCTTAGACAAAAGTGTATAAAGTCCAAAAATCAAAATAAATGTTTTAAAATAGCTAGCTTAAAATAGACAAAAGTTTGAAGTACGGACATAAATTCAAACCATTATTCTCGTCCTTTTCCATGGAAATTAAAGTATGTTACCAAATAATAATAATAAATAACTTGAATGGAAAGTGGAAACCAGAAAATAAAATTTATGAGATTTGAATAGGTAGACTACAAACTTATTTTAAATAAATTCATAAATGCTAAATTATACATTTATTCCTAAAATTTTGGATGGTGTGTACATTTAATTTCTGAAGTTATAACATTATAATCTTATATTTTTAAAATTTCCGAATTTACTAGATTGCATGACGATTTAAGATTTTGTTAATTTTACATCTAGTAGATTAATTAGTTTTTGAAAATTTTAAATGAGTTATTAGAAACATACTTAAAAATTAAGACCTACTCTACACAGATTAAAGATACTAAACATGTCATTTAACTATAATAAATAAGTAAACAAAAAGGAAGAAGATGTGAAATGTGAAATGATTTTTGGGTTATTGGGGTAGAGAATAATTGCATAAAACAATAAAAGGCAATTACTTTACTTTGACCCAAAAATCATTATTATTGCTTACTGCAATATAATTGATGAGCCATCATTACTGACATCCTATTTTCATCCATCTTTTCACTTTATTACCAATTTACCTCTAACAAAATCATCACCTCCTTTCCCTTCTCTTTTTACCCTCCTGTTTTTCTGTTCAATTTTTCTCTGTCCTTTTTTTTAAAAAAAAAAATAATAATAATAATAATAAATTAGTATGAGAGTATTTATGCTTTTCGTGCTTTAATTCTCTTTTTAATTTTAATTGCATTTTTTAAACTATGCTCGGAATGATGACCTTTAAAAATTGAAAAGTAACTTCAAAGCTTTTTTTTTTGAAACATATTTTAAATTTATAAGGCTTTTTTTTTTTTCAATAAAGGTTATTTCTTTTTCAAAATGGAAAATAACAAAGTTGCCATTTTATCCCCATAATAAAAATGTAAAATCGAAGCAATTGTGCATTTGTTCAATAATCATTACCTATGCAGAAAAACTTGAACTAAATTCTCTAATTTTATCTTTAAAATTGATAATAGATGTTATATCAGTTAGTGTTTATTTTGGCAACATATCTCTAAAATTAAGAATTAAGGGTTCGTTTGAATTGATTTGAGAAAAAAATATATTTTCTAAAATTTTTTTATTTAAGTTTTTTTTTTATAAAAACGATTCAAAATCTATTTTAAGTGATCGTCAATCGCTCTATTTTTTCTAAAATAATTTATTTTTTAAATTAAACACATGTATTCCAAACACACTCTAAATCTATTAAATGCATAAATTGTTAACTTTTTATTTAATCAACTTTTTAAATTTAATATTAAGTAAAATTACAAACTTAGTCTCCAAACTCTAATACTTTATCTATTAAGTTTATCTCAACTTTCAAAATTATAAACTTTGTCTTTAATTAAAATTTTAACATTCACAGTCTACACACAAAATTTAAAATATAGAGTAATTATTTTTTAAGAAGAAATTCTAATTTCTTAATAATCAATTAGACATGAAAATAAAAGTTCAAAAATTTATCAAAATTTTTTTCAAAATTTAATAACCAAATAGAAAAAAAAAAAAACTCAAAGTTTAAACGATAAGTTATAATTTAAAACCTTAATTTTTTATATTTAATAGGTTAATTTTACATTCAATAGGTGTGTAAAGGTCAGATAAATTCAATTTTATGTCAAAACAAAATTAAAAATTTATACCAAAATGAATCTATAATTGACATAATATTTATATTATCGATTTTATTTTTATTATTAATCTATGAGTATATGTCGAGGTCGATGATTTAAATTCTTGTTCCCATGTATACCGTTGTACTTCAGAAAATAAACTAACAATTTATTATAAAATATTGAAATTATAATATAAAAACAATAAAATGTAACTGTTTTTTTAGTGTAAGAACGTACCGGAATTTGCCGGCGGCCGGTGGAAGAACATGGTGTTGTTGCAGCCATGGTGGTTAACGAAATGCCGCCGCCTACTCAACTCTTCCAGCACCGACGCCGGACTAGGCTCTTCCTTCTGTTCTAAAACCATCAACTCAATCCTTTTCCCTTCACCGGCCGGAGACGACGATCTAAAGCTCTCCGTCAACTCAAACGCCTCGATAAACTCCTTCAATGCCTTCAGATTCTGCTCGCATTTCTCCAAAGCTTCCATAACCTGTCTCTGCTTCTCCGCCGCCGCCGGAACGCCTTCCTCCGCCGTGGAGCTTTCCAGTCCCATCAATCGCACGATCGGACCTCTCGCTCCTCGAAATCTCTCCACTGTCGTCGTCGACATTGCGGATTCGGATCGTTCCGTGATCTGCGGCGAATCGGATGCGGAAATTAAGAGATTAGCAGCGGATTCATGTTTCGGAGATGGAGAAATTTTGGATTCCGAAATCGCCTTGTCAAGTTCCGGAACGTTGTTGTGGACTGAAACAGAGAGATTTAAGTTGAAATTAGGTTTAATGAATGGAAATGGTGAAGATTGTGAAGAAGAAGAGGAATTACCGAATGTGATGGATATGTTGCGGCGGCTGTGGTTGTTGTTGGAGAGGAAATGGAGGAGACTGGAGACGCAGCCGAAGGATCTGGAACGGCGGCGGTGGCTGCTGCGACGGAGGAGGAGGTTATCGGAAGAAATTTCAACTTGTGAAGAGGATGATAAGAAGCTGTTCAGTCTCTTCATTGAAACTCTGTTTGATTGATCAAAGTTTTTTCCTTTTCCCTTTGGATTTTAGAACTTTGGCGCCATCATAAATGGAAAACTTTTTTTTTTTTCCTTTTTTTAATATCTTTCAACTCCAATTTTGTGTTTTCTTTTTAATTTATTTTATGCTAAATTTTCTAGTGGTTCCGAACCTATAATCTCCTAGTTTTAGTTTAAGATTATATCTTTATTTTCTATAGAAATTGGATAGCGACGTGGATATTAATATCAATGTATATCAACCACATAATTTATTTAGATTAATAAGTAATTGTTTTTACATCCAAGTTATGAATATTGTTAATGTTATTTGCTTTTTTATTTATATTGGACTAAATATATGTCTTTTTTTTTTTTTTATATATTCTTAGAGATATTAATGAATATTTTCTTTCTTAAATAGGATTAATGTATACCACACATAATACTTAATGAGTTATTAGAGTTTAGGAGTAATGACAAAAATTTTGAAAAATGTTGTCAACTTCTTGGTACCATTTGGTAACTTTTATTTATTTGTTTATTTATTGTTTTTGCTCAGTCTACTACATTTTGAAAAATGTTGTCAACTTCTTGAGATGAAAGGTATTTAATCTAATACCTTTGAGAGAGAGAGGAAAAAAAAAAGGATAATTGTAAGAAACTTGTTTTTTTATTTTAGAATTTTATTTAGAATTTACATCTATTTACAAAAAATAGTGAAAATATACATAGAAATTGAAGGGAAGTAGACATAATTTTTAGAAATAGAAAACTAAAAAGAGAATAATTATCAAAGGAGACTTAGAAATAAAAAAATTTTGAAACTTTTCTTAAGTAGATGTCTTAATTTCATGCTATATATGTTTATCATAAGCCAATTTTAACTTTTCAACGGTGAGATATAATTAAAAATGTAAAACATAAAAAGGACTAAATTGAAATTATTAAATAATAGGGAGGAAATTTGAAAAAAAAAAATACTCAAATATTAGGGACAATCATGAATTTACCCAAAATTTGTTATAGTTTCTGTCATTTAGTTAATGCTTTTTTTTCAATAATATGTGCAAATTTCTTGATTGAGACTTGAATAACTTAACCCCTTTAATAATGTTATTTGCTTGTAAAGATTTTTGCTATGGGTTAAAAGTAATAATGTATACATGATGTGTAATTATTTATAAATATTTCAAATGAGTTATTTTGAAGATAATATCAATTTATTTTAATAATTCAAACTTGTTAATTGATTAACACATTATGTCATCAACCAGAAGGTTAAAACTGACTAAAATAATCTCTACGTTGAGTTCTGAAAAGAAAAATTAAAAAAAAAAAAAAAATTGTAAACACTATTATTTAGAAACACATTTATAGCAACATTCAATGAGACACGTTCAATGCTCTAAGTTTCGAACATGTTTTAGTAAGAAAGCTTATATTATCATGTATGTAGGGGCATTAGATGTGGCTCTCTTTATGGTCTCGCTCCTAGTCATTTTCCTCTCTTATTTATCTCCACTTTAGTATTCTCCATCCCTTCTCGTCTCAAGGTGAATTTTGATAAATTTAACGATTGATCAACCATTCTTCCATTTTGCATCCGAGGAGGAGAAATTGTAGAGACATGAATGAGAGAGATTTTTTTCTAAGAGTAAAAAAATAATAATTTTTATATTCAGCGTAATTGTACGTCTCCCCTAAATTATTATACTATGTAGTTAAAATCCATATTTATTTGACTCATCAAATTAATTTTGAGAAAATATAAATTTTAAAGGGAGAAAGTAAGGAAGAAAAAATGTTAGAGAACCAAGGACTAATATAATTGATAGAGTTCAAAAAGATCTCAAATGAGATAAAAATTTTCTTTTTAATTCTTAACAAACTTTCAAAATTACACAAACAAAAATTTCTGAGATGTTATATATTTTTCAAAATATACAAAATCAAAAAAATTATATCTTTATAAAAAGATTAGAAGGTCAAATTTCTATCCAAATATTGAAATAAAAACTTGTGTCATATATCCCTCATATATTTTAAAAGATGTGTTTCATTACATATTTACACATCCAAACCAAGCAAAATTGAATATTGCTAGCAAGATGCCTCCAACATTTAAGACTACATTTGCCTTGGGAAGCTCATACCATAAATATACTATCTCTTGTACTCAACAAAATATATATATATATATAAATAAACTCTAAAAAAATTAATTCACATCATACTATTCCCTTCTTTTATTTTTAATTTCATATATGTGCTTTCTATTGTTTCTTAGAATAATTGGATTGAAGATTCAAACTACAGACCTCTTAGTTGTTAACATATAGTAAGTTAGTTGAGTTATAGTCACTTTAATCATACATTTATACTTTTTCAGTTTTACATCTTATTAAGAAATTTTGAAACATAAATCAAATACTTTTCTAAATTTAAATTTTAAACCTATAGTTTCATCTCATTTAAAAATTAATTTGAATAAGTAGTCAATTACATGAAAATAAAATTAGAAAATTTATAGTAATTTAATTCATAAATCATATCAAATGTGCAACCAATAAAATACTAAAAGAATATGTTTGTATATATAAATAATACTTTTCTAAATTTAAATTTTAAACCTATAGTTTCATCTCATTTAAAAATTAATTTGAATAAGTAGTCAATTACATGAAAATAAAATTAGAAAATTTATAGTAATTTAATTCATAAATCATATCAAATGTGCAACCAATAAAATACTAAAAGAATATGTTTGTATATATAAATAATGCTCCAAACCCAACTGTTAGATTTGGATTATATCAATTGAAATTTTAACTTAATAATTGTATCAATGTAAATAATAAATTTTTTAATCAATTTATACTCTCTTTCAAAGTTTATTTTAAAAACATCAGATGAGACTTATAATTATTTTAATTAAAATTTAAATTATCACAAGTGTTAAGACAATTTTTTAAAAATTACTTTTGAAAATTGTTCATGCATCAATTCTTGCACCTATGTAAACTTCTTCAAATATTGGTTTAAAATAAAATATTAGAATCGACATATGGATAATTTTTAAAAAAGACCCGAATTGAAAGTCTAATTTAATTCACTTGTTTATGGAGTTAATTGATAAAATTATAAGTCACACAATAGTTATCCAAACAATGCATAATAATAGAGGGTATAAATAGATACACTTATGAAACTTCAAGATTTAAAAAGATTCAATTATTAGTTTAAAAGTTTTAACCAATACAACTTCAAATTTTAGGATTATAAGTTGATGTTTTTTCTTAAGATTTTTTTTTCTTTTTTTTTTTTTTTGAAGAATTCAACTTTTTCCCTTATTCTTTTTAGTCAATAGTATTGGTGTATATCTTCACCTAATTGACGTTGATTATATTTGTATGTATTGACCAATTGAACTATGTCTAGATTCACATTTGCAAATTACTCTACTTTAGAATAAATCAATATCAAAGAGGACAAAAATTCCGGAGAGATTCAATAGTGACATAGTGGAAATCTTAAATTAGAGGAAATAATTAGAAATATTGGAATGTGACATAAAGTTTGTTGACTACGAACATAAATAAAGCGGCCTTTTCTTTTCGTGGAATTAATGATGATTGGCACGGGAACTCAATGACGTTAAACAGACCTTCTTCCATTTTCAAAATAATAATAATAATAATAAATATAAATAAATAAAGAGACCTTCGATTTTACAAATATATATATATATAGAGTAATAATAATAATAATAAATAAATAAATAAATAAAGAGACCTTTTCAACCACACCAATAAATGGTAAACCACGTAAAAATAACCGGCATTGAAAGCTCTTTGTCCACATTGGGTTAATTTATAGAATTTGTACCTATTTAGTTTTTATACACTTGCCTAAAGAAAAAAAAAAACATTTTGAAATTTGTATAATAAAGTTAGAAAATTTGGGTGTTTGAGGCAAAGGATAAAGTTGTTTAAAGTTGTTTAATCTAGAGAGTTGTTAAGTTGGAGATTTGTTTAATCATGGAACCTATTATGTTAAGGAGTTTATTGGCAATGGAATTGACGTTTTTTAATCATGGAGCCTATGATATTTTTCGGTCATATAACGAGTGGAGTTAACAACTCTACTCTCCTGACTTTTACTTCTTAGGCCAAACACTCTAAAAGTTAAGTATAATAGATCTCTAAAATTTGAGTTTTGTTTAAGGTATAATTCTTAAATTATAAAGCTAACTCATCACATGAATATTAATCTAATAAAATTAATCAATAAAATTGAAGCTTTAAATAATCATTAGAAACTTTGTAAAATATAAAGACTAAATCAATAGAAGTATAGAAATCAATTGAGGTCTAATTAAAAATTTTTTGAAGTGCAAGAACTAAATTGATACAATACTAAAAGTTTAGGTTCTAATGAACTTTATGTTTTGTTTGGTTTTTTATGTTATTGAAAATTAATGTTTTGTTTCTTCACATTTTTTTTTTTTTTTAAATTTCACCTTCTCTTAAATCCATTTCAATTTTAATTCAAATTTAGGTTTTTTTTAATAAAAAATATATTTTTGATGAAGTAGGTTATATATATATATCAAACAGAGCCTTCGCATCAGACTTTAACTTAAAGTAGGAATTTATTCACAAAATTTCTCATAATTGTGGATATATAACCTTACGATTTTATATTTGGTTTCACTCAAAATGTCTCATACCAATTGACGTTATTGTCTCCACTTATATTTCGTGGTTTTCTCTCTTCTTTAGCTAATATGGGACTTTGTTTTATTGAATAACAATATGCTTAGTAAATGAGGATATAAATTACTATATTAAAGATCAATGATTCATTTTCCATCCCACAAGTATTGAAAAACAATGAGCATGAAGACATATTACAAAAAGGGTATTTTTTTTGGGTCCATATGCTTATTTGAAATGATTCTCAATTAATTTTTTTTTAATTATATACTTGCTTATTTGAAAATTTTATCTATTTAAATTACAATTTTAGTCTTGAAAATTTGCATCTGATAAATTTCTAAACTTTAAAAAAAATATTTAATAGAATCTAAAATTTCAATTTCTTAAATTAATGAGTCCCTACATTTTGAAAGTATCCAATATGTGTGTTGAATGAGATATTTCGGTTAATCACAAGCTGCCACATCACAACAAAAATCAATTTTATTAAATTTATGGCTAAATAAAAATTATTATGTCCTTCATTAACAAAGTTTAGTGACTATTAAATGACAAACAAATAAATGCCATGTATCTCCTTTTGGGCCATCTACTCACAACGGTAGGCTGATCAATTCAACGGTGTTTAAGCCTAAACCACGATCGATAAATTGGCTAGAAGTTTGATTGGGCCTTAAATCATAAATTGGATTGGATTGAGTACTAAAAGTAGGTTGCATTCAAAGCCCATGGTGGAAATTTATATCAAAGAAAAGATTGAGCTCAAACCCATATAAAGCCCATGATAAACCTATATAAATGGAGGTCTTACCGTTGCTTCATGTAGGGGAAGGTAGGAAGAATTGACAATGAAGTGGTAAAGCTCTTGAGACTTGAAGGTTAAAACTTTAAAGCTTTCAAGACCTTGAAGTTCTGATCGATCTTGAAACCACCACCTTTTGAAGATTGAAGACTTGTAAGACTAAAACTTCCTCTAATTCCAGAAGATTGAAGCTCAAATTGATCTCAAGTTTACAACCTTTGAAGATTGAAAACTTGGAATGCTAAAACTACCTTGAACTCCATAGGATTGAAACCTAAATCAATCTCAAGTTTATAACTCATTGAAGACCGAAGAGTTAGGAGTTTTAAACCTTATTTCACATTTGAGAGAAAACATCAAATGAACATATACTAGAGACTGTATCTATTTATACTATACAACAATACAAATATAAGTTCATTTCCATAAATCAAATTTCTCTGAAAGTCTCGTGTGAACAATTTGTTCCCGAACTTAAGATTTCAATCAAATTTAAGTTGAAAGCATATATCATATAAGATTTCAATAATCATTTAAAAACATGACTTCTCAAAAAAAAAAAAAAAATTATAAAAAATTTGAAAATTGTGCAAATTTTTATAGCATGTCTATTCAATCATTATTGTTAATCACACAATTTAACATTATTTATCAAACATACCAGCAATTTTGTCAGGTTTTAAAGTTGAAATTTACTAAAAACTATATATATATATATATATATATATATATATATATATATATATATATATATATATATATATATATATATATATATATTTTTTTTTTTTATTTTTTTTTTTGAGAAAGTGCTAATCACAACAACTCCAAACTAAACCTCTTACACCTAAAATTATTATTTAACTTCGTAATTCATTGAAGAAATATTATTGAATTTTGATTTAAAAACAACCCCAAACAAAGCCTTCTACAACTAAAATTCATTCTTTCTTTTATTTATTTATACTTCCACCAACATTGATAGATGGAGTATATTATTGAAATGATTAAAAATAAAAAAATAATTAAAAAAAAAAAAAACTCCCATATTCTTCTAAAATAAATAGTGGAAGAAAATGAATAACGCAAATAACAATGCGCTGGCATGGTACGTAAGTCGTAAAATTCAACAAGCCATTACATATAATAATGTAAACTTAATTATCAGCAGATGGTCCCGTAGCTCAGTTGGTTAGAGCGTTGGTCTTATGAGCCGAAGGTCGCGGGTTCGAGCCCCGCCGGGACCATTTTTTTTGTTGTTGTTTATTTTATGCTTCTTTCCTTAATACCAATAGTACCTTCTTTATTTTATATATTTTTTCTATAGACAAATACAACAAGCATTTATTGCATTTTTCTTACTTTTCATAAAATCAATAATAAATCACATTAACCTCTTATTAATAAATTAAATTTATAATGCTATAATTGTATCAATTTAAACCATGAAAGCTTATCTATTCGTACAAGGTTTCTGGAAAAATAAATTTCGTGAAGTTGAACTTATGTTTGTGTTGATTTATGTGGATGTGGTTCGATCTCTACTACTTGATCCTTTGATTATCTCTCTCAATTGAATGCATACACTTGATTTAAAGAAGTGGAGCCTGTGATGTGCTTAAAGTTGAAGTTTTAAAAGAATGTTTATATCTTCAAGAAGTGTTGAGTGTTCGACTTTAGAAGTTAAAAAGTCTTCTAATTGTTGTGAGAATTCTCTCTAGACTCTTTGGAGTGTAAAATTTATGAATCTTTCAAATGAAGTAGAATTATTCTATTTATAGTTGACTTGGGTCTGGTTGATCCATGGATCTAACCTTTAGACCAAACTAATTGAATTTGGGTCTTAATTGGTATTTGGGCAAAGTAAGCCTATTTTTGGGCTCAATTCGACTTTAGCCCAAATATTGGACCAAATTATTTTATTGGATCCAAAGATCACGATGAAAACAAGTGACATTGTCAGGATTTGCAAATTTATGTTTTCAATTTCAATTTGTGATACATGTCAATTTTTAATTAGTCTCAAATTCAATCATTTGTAAATTCGTCATAAGAAATTATGTGACAATTTGTGATTGATTCAAAATTTCTCATTCAACAATATCAATTTATACTCTCCATTTACGTTTTGTTTAGATGCACATGGTATGAAACTTATAATTTTATCAATTAAGCCCATAGACTTTCATATGCAAATCAGTTTGGACTCTCAATTAAGATGACCTTTGAAGATCATTGATGCATCAACTTTAATCGTCTATATTGTTAATCTGACATTCGAAGAAGTCTAAACTCGTGTAAGAATTGATGCATAGACAATTTTCAAATGTAATTTTAATAAAGAGCATAAATCGATTCACTTATGACACAACCTAGGAAATTAGGCTCCGTTTGGTAACTTTTTTTTTTTTTTTTTTTGTTATTGGTTTTTCAAAGTTCAACATATTTTACACTCATTTTTTTTTACAATTGTTTGCATCTTTCTTAATTATAAGAGTTGAATTCTTAGCTAAATTCCAAAAATAAAAACAAGTTTTTAAAAACTATGATCCCATTTAGTTATTGCTATTTGGTTTTTGGTTTTTGGTTTTTGAAAATTAAGACTATTTTCTCTCAACTTCTTACAATGCATGTTATACATTTTTCTTAAATAAAAAAGTTAAATTCTTAGCCAAATTTCAAAAACAAAAACATGTATTTTAAAACTTTTTTTTTCAAAATTTGGATTATTTTTTAAAAATATTGGTGAAAAGTAGATAACAAAATAAGAAATTTTAGAGATGGAAAAAATGTTTATAGGCTTAATTTCTAAAAATCAACTGGTTACCAAAACAAGGCTACTTTCTTTTTTCTTTCAAAATTGGCTTTTTTTTTTTTTTTTTAGTATGGTTTAAAAGTAGATAGTAAATCAATAAACTTTGGGGTGAAATAAGTGTTTATAGACTTACTTTTTAAAACAAAAAATAAAAAATCAATTGATTACCAAAAAGGGTCTTATTTAAAATAATTATAAGTCTCACAATCACAAAATATTTTTCAAACGAAATTCGAAGAAGAATGTAAATTTGTTTGATTATAAAAGTTTAAGTTTTAAATTGATATAGTTATTAGTTTTAGGTTTTAATTTGATACAACCTAATTTAAGTTTAAATTGATATTAAGGAAAAAAAAAAAGTTTGAGGGTAAAGACACTTCGAGTTCTATGAGTCCATTGGTCACTTTAAGTACGTGTGGAATCCACTTCTAATGTTCTCTAGTAAAAGTTACAAGGAGGGCACTATGATGTTCATTTTTTTCCTTTAATTCATTGCCTTTTGGTTTATTTTTTACTAATTATTTTCATAAAGTAATTTTGGTTTCTACTTTTTGTTTGCTAAGTTCCTATCTTATAAGGAATGGGTTTTTATTTTATGTGTACTACTCGTCATGTGCTATCTACTTATACGTCAATGAGTAAAATAAACGTAATTAAATATGTCATCATGGACCATAATTAAGTAAAGTGACAAAAAAAAAAAAAGAAGAAGTCTATGAACCCATGAAGTATTTTTAGAACATATTATAGGTAAAAGTATTTACAAGTAGGCCCAATTATAAAAGTAATATCTTTGTTATTTGTTTCAAAAGTATCCATATAACTAAAGAAAATTTTTAATAATACCTTTGTTCATTGCTTGCTACAAAAGTAGTATTTAAGAGTTATATGTGGTCAACGAAATAAAAGAATAATAAGTTCATATATAATTTAATGACGTGTCGAATAATGAATGAAAGTAATAGGTACTACGGTAGTACTAGAAATTTTTCCATATAACATGGAGTGAAGTGAAGGGACTAGGATAGTTGCTAATTTGTTTAAGTCTTGAAGAAATGGTATTGAAACACATCGATTTTTCATCCAACATTATAATGATTTTTCTACTCTGAAATGTTATGAAAGATTAAGAGGAATATTCCAACTTTCGTATTTTAAATTTGAGAGTGAAGATTAAATTCTTCTCCAATAATGGGCTAATGGAAATTTTCATGGATTAGTGGTTGAAAAGTTTTCAATTTAAACATACTAATTAACCTAGATACCAATAGTTCATCATGAACCATGGATAAGTAGGCGAATACTTTTAAACTTAATGTTAATTAAGATATGTAAATAGTTAATTGCCATTAAACAAAGTTAAGCAAGTTCGTTATTGCCATAATTCAAAACGGAGAACCAAGTGTGAACTTTATGTTACCTTTAGCAAAATATCAATAACCATAAAAGCTAAGAGGAAAAATATTTCATAATTAATTAAACACCTAGAAATCAAGTCATCATGTACTCAAAATAATAATAATAATAATAATAATAATAAATAATAATAAAGTCATCATTTGAACGCTAATTCTAAAAAGCTTTTAAAATTTGAAACTTTACGAATTAAAAGAGTAGTTACTCCTCTAATTAAACAAGATAAAATTATTACATATTTTTTAAAAATGTTATTAAGTAACCTTCACAACCATTAGGAATAATATTTGAATGTGTTTTACTTTTAAAATTATTTAGAATTAAATAAAAATATTTTCCATTCAGACAGTTTAATGCTAAATTTGTATATTTATTTATTTATTTATTAGGGCAAAATGCACTTTTAATTTTTTAGATTTGGGATTAGTGTCTATTTAGTTCTTAAAGTTTCAAAAGATACACTTTAGTCCTTGGAATTTTAATAACGGTTCTAAATGGTCCTTAAACCAATTTAATTATTTTTTTCCCAATAAAAAAATGACATTATGGTGAGGTGACAAGTTTAGTGCAATTTTTTAATTATTCTTTTTTTTTTTTGTTTTTTACCTTTTCCATGTTAACTTGTTTGTTACTTTTTTTTTTCTGCCTCCATTAATTTCCACTCCCAATTTCTTCTCTTTTGTTTGATTTTTTAAATCTTCCACTCATGAAAGCTTTGCAATTTAACTTTCTAATTTCAACTTCCATCCAATTGACGAGTTGCAACATTTTTGGGGTTGGGATATTATCTTCAAACTTCCATTGAAGTGTGCAACAATTAAAGATGGTATTAGAACGTTTAACTTATTAAAGACATACATTATTATGCTTTTCAATTTTTGGTTGATTTATGGGTTAATGAGAATGATTCCATTGGAGAAGATTAAACGGAAAAGCTTGGGGAAGAAGAAGATGATGAAGAGAGGGAGAGAGAAAGTAATAGAAAAAGTAAACAAAAAAACCCTAAGCATGTCATGATATATATTTTTTTTAAGTCAACTAATGATCAAATTGATTAAGGAACCATTTAGAACCATTTTTAAAATCCTGTGACTAAAGTGTAACTTTTAAAACTTCGAAGACCAAATAGACACTAATATCAAAATTTGATTAATAATTACTTACACATTAACGAGTCACTTTAAATTTTTTTTAAATTAAAAAAAAAAAAAGCTCTATAGTAGGACCACCCCTCAAATCCAACAATAATTTTATACTTAAATGGATTTTTTGATAGGTTGTTTTCAAATATAGCAAAAGGAACCAAAATATTTATAAATATAGCAAAATTTCACTATCTATCGCGATAGACTGCGATAGAATAGTTATAGACAATAGTGTATCGCGACCTATCGCACTGTGTATTTTTCTATTAATTGTAAATATTTTAAGCAATTTTGTCATTTAAGATAATTTTTCCTTTTTTATTTTATTGTACAAAAGTTCATAAAAGGTGGCCGTTAGGATTTGGCCTTAATAGCCCACAAATATGTGAGTTTTTTAACAATTTTATATTTATAATAAATATTTTTTAATTCATCAATGGTGGAGTGGAGTATAATATTGTCTTATCTATTAAATTATTAAAAGCTACACGTAATCAAACTCGATGGATTGTGTTAACTTTCAACGTAGAGACTTTCAATTTCATCAAACTGGATTTTAACCTGGACTTTAACTGTGGATCAGTATTGCGATTTTTACCATTTTATTCAAATATTTGTAAAAAGAATATGTGAAAACTAAGGGCAGCGAGCACAAAATTTCAAGAAAAACCAACACAATTGACTAAACAACCTTGGTCGATTGTTGAATTAAAGCAAATAGCAATAATTTTGCTCATAACAAAATAGACTACTTAGTCAATCGGTTGAGAAGGTTCAAACTAATCCAAATATTTGTTTATGATTTTCAAAAATAGCTGCTGATTTTTAGGTATATATATTTTTGGAATATATATTATATATATTTCAATTATATCTCTTTATTCACAGTACATACTTCCTTCTCCATCTCGCCCTTTTCTTTTGTCTCAATAGTCTTTTGTCCAAGTTGCCCAGCGCTGTCATGAACTACTTTTTAACGAAGAATGTGCAGTCTAAAAAAATTTGTAAACTAACCAAATCAACTATCAATCAATCAATCGATGAACAGTAGACTGTTGGCCAATTGCCTCAAAATAAACTTCATCTAAATGACGCATGCTCGTTAATGAACAACGTTATATAAAAACTCTCAAAACTCGTTAATTTAATTAAAATTTCAAATTTTGTACGAAAGTAAATTTGTTATAATTTCAAATTTCCATAATAAGGTAAAAAAAAAAAAAAAAAAAAAATCGAATTTTTCTTAAAGTTTAAAGTAAAAATAGATATTCATGATGTTGAAAGAAATATCGTCGAAAAAATAGATTTTCTTGTAGTTTATATCTATCTAAGTTTATTGTTAAAAATAAATAAACTGAAATTTAAAAAAAAAAAAAAAAAAAAAAAAAGGAAAAAAGAAGGCCAACCATCACCAATAATTGAAGGCCTCTTCTTGGTCTCTTTTTATGATCTCTCCAAGCCATTTCTGCCTTTGTGTAGTTTCATAATTCAATTTCTCTCACCACATCCACTTCAATTATTGTAAGTTCTCTCTCTTTTTCTCTCAAATTCATGAATTTTGTTAAAGCTTTTATTTTATTAATATTATTTTTTCCCATATTATCTCTTAGATGAAAATATCTCTCTCACTCTCTCCAATTATGGCACCTCTCTTTCTTCCTCATCTTTGCTTATAACTCTCTCTAAAATTGTGTATGGTTAATATATTTCTAAAAGATTTAATTGATTGAGATTTCTAATTAGATAATAAAAATACAATTGTCTATAACAATAAGACAATCTTAATCGAAGATTCAAATCTTTCATCTTAAAAAGAAAAAAAAAAAAAAAACTTAAACTTCTCAATTTCATATATCTAAAATCTCATATATCACTCTCTCCTTGTCATCATATATATTGACAACTTTTTATACAGCAAAAAGCTATTTATTTATTAATTAAACAAATATGAAGATGGAATTTGACATATCCTCAAAACTATACCCAACCTATAAGAATTAAATTGAAAAATTTTAGAAACTGAAAATATATGCCAAAGAAATTGGAAGAAATTTATATTTTAACCAAATATTAAAATAAGAGAACTTGAGTTCATATTTTTAGCTTGCTTCTCTCAAATTGAGCACCATCTCTACCAAAAAAAAAAAAAAAAAAAAAGGTTTTATAGTTTCTCTCTTAACAAAATCTGTCAAAGGTTTCATGGTTTTATTTGTTTTCAATGTCTCTCTTTATCTCTCTCTCTCTAAAATTGAGCATATGCACTGTAAATTATTTGGCTTTCACAGTTTTAAATTAGCATTGTTTATTTATGTTTCGTTTAGCTCAATTGATATAAAAATTTGTACTTTTGATTATAAGGTCAAAAGTTTGAATTCTCGCGTCAAAAGTTTGAATTACTGCGGATTGTTGTGCAAACAAAAAGAAGAAAAAAAAATGAAAAACTCATGCCACTAAAAAAATAATAATAATTAAAGAGGTATCTTTTTTAAAATTAAAATTTACAAATTGTTGTTTTTGTTTTTAAAATTTGGCTAAAAACTCAAATAATGTTTATTTAGGAAGAAAATGAAATTCATGATTAAAAAAATGTGAGAAAACAAACACAATTTTCAAAAGTCAAATAGTTGTGAAACGAGATTGTATTTTTGAAAGTTTTGTTAGTGGTTAGAATTTAACTAAGAAGTCAAATGTTCTTTTTAGAAAAGTGTAAACCATATGTGAGTGAATTGCCAAGAAGCAAACTAAAATGAGAATGTTATTGAATGGACTATTTTTTGGTTTTACGAAAATTTGAAATACTATTTTTAGCCGTAAGTTTATTTGTTTTGTTAGTTACTTTGTAACAACTTTTTAAAAATTCAAGTTAAGTTTTGAAAACTAAAAAAACAATTTTTAAAAACACATTTTTTTGTTTTGAAATTTGGCTAAGAATTCAAATGTTACTTTAACAAAGATGAAGACTATTGTAATGAAATAATGAGATAATGAACATAATTTTAAAAGACAAATAGTTATTTAAAAAGATTTAGGACATATTCTAGAGAGTGGGGACTTGTTAAAATTACTCTTGTCATTTTAAAAATCACTTTCAAACATCTCTCGCTCTTTTTTTTTTTTAATTTTATTATTATATTATTATTTTAAAATTTTTTTAACTAAAGTTCAACAGCTCGTGAACCATTCAAAATCTATTTAATGTTTTGAGTTTACATTTTTAAACACAGTTTTCATACGGTCAAAATGAATGATTAAACATGTTTAGAAGTGATTTTGAATTGAGAATGGAAGTTTTTAGCCCAGTTTGATAACTATTTGAAAATTATTAGTTTTTTTTTTATAAAAATTAATCTTATTTTCTTATAACTTTTTAATCATATTTTCAATCTTTTCTAAATAGACATTTGATTATTTAGTCAAATTTTAGAACAAAAACTAATTTTTAAAAACTACAATCTAGTTTTGATAACCATTTGACTTTTAAAAATTTTGGTTAATATTTTACACAATTTCTTGCTCATGACTTTCATATTTTCTATGTAAACCATATAAATTATTATTAACAGAATCAAATTTTTAAAAACAGTTTTTTTTTTGGTTTTCAAATTTTTTCTTTGATTTAAAAATATTATTAAAATATACACAACAAAACATACACAGTCTTAGGCTTAATTTAAAAAAGAAAAAAAAAGAAAAAACTAAAATAAAATGGTATAATTTACAACTCAAATACTAATATACTTAAATCTTGGTTACTTTTATTATTATTATTATTATTATTATTATTATTATTATTATTATTATTATTATTATTATTATTATTTTTTGAGTAAGGGATACTTTTATTAATTTGTGTGTACTAAATTCCAATGTTTTTGCAATTTTATTTTTGGCTATTTAATTTTTATTATTTTTTTTATAGGACATCATCAAATTTTGTGGTGTAAAGTCCCATAAAGCCCAAATTGACATAATTGAGGATGCGAGTGGTGTTATAAAGCCAGGAAGGTAGCATGCACTTACTTTAATTATTTAATTCTTTTTACACGATAGATAGTAAATTACAAATACTTCACTTTACAATCAATTGTAAATAATTCTTAAGGAAACAAATTTCTGATACTCTCGTAGTATTATATTCTTTGTGTTCACACTATAAATTTCTCTTCATTAATATTTACGGACCCTTCAATGATGTTAGTAAATCTCGTTATATTTTTAAAAGTGTGTTGACTTGGCACATAATAAGTAAAAGTTGTATGAAGAATTTTCCACACTAAGGTAATATAGGAAATTTTCTCATCTTTACATATGCATTTTAATTCTTTGATTATCTTTTTAGCTTTGAACTTTTTCAATTTGCATGAGATAGGTTTTTTTATCTTTTAAATAAATCTTTAAAATTTCAATTTTTTTGCATAGTATGATTTTTAAACTTTAAACATTGTCTAATAAATCTCTAAATTTTTTATTTTGTATCAAATAATTGTTTTCTTAATATGGGTGAATCAAACCACTAATTTCAAGGTTGCTAGTTGAGCTATGTTTATTTTGGCATATTAAATAAGTTGTTGAAACTTTAAGGAAAAAAATGTTTTTCAAAAAGTCATTTTTTTAAAACACTTTTAATAAAAAAAAATTAAAATAAAATTTGAAAGTGTCTCAGAAGCTATTTTCCGTGTTGCCAAACACTTTAATTGTTTTCAAAATGACTTATTTTTAAAATTAAACAGTTCAAAAGTTAAACACTTACCTACTATTTTTAATTTTAAAATGTTGAATACATAACGTATTTTTTAATATAAAACCAAAAGTTTCCTATCTATTAAACATTTTAAAATTTAGGAATTTATTACTACAATTTTATGCCTCATTATGTTATTTCTAAATTTGATGAACCTATTTCACATAAATATAAAAGTTGGACCAATAACTTGTAATTTAACATAGAATTGAGACTACATATATAATTAAGTTACCATAAAGAAATTTAGAAATGTAAAGAAAATATAAGAAATTTATAATTAGATAGTATAGATTGACAAGCTTAGAATTCAATCCAATACAATTAAAAGCTAAAAATTGAAGTGGACTAAATTAATTAAATAAAAGAGTGCAACATAATTTTTTTTTTTTTTTTTTATAATTTGTTTATTTCTGGGTAACTTTGCTACTTGGTCCCCCAGGGTGTGGGAAGACCACACTACTAAAAGCCCTCTCAGGAAATCTTAACAAATCTCTCAAGTTTTTTTTTTTTTTTTTTTTTTTTTTTTTTTTTTTTTTT
>QLSR01001474.1:96976-112082 GCA_031780015.1 Citrullus colocynthis
TTTTTTTTTTTTTTTTTTTTTTTTTTTTTTTCTTTTTCTCTTCCTCCTCAAATTTATGAGATGATACAAGTGTATGTTAATTGGGCTATTTCATATTTGTAGTTTAACATTTTGAATTAGAACTCTAAATAAATAAATAAAGTTAACATATTGATTATTATGTTTTTTTAGGTTTTTTCGACATTTTCTAGTGTTGTTTGCAGTGCACGTATCTTCATTATCAATGTTTCGAATGATAGCTTTAGTGAATCAACACGTTGTTGCTTCTACACTCAGCAGTTTTGTAATATTACAAATCTTGATATTTGGTGGTTTCATCATCACTCATCGTAAGTTTTTCTAAATCACTTCATTCATCTCATCTTACATAAATTACCATGAGAATCAAAATGATCCTACAAATAAAATTCTGTTTAATATCGATTTTGTTTGTTTTTAGTCTCCCCATTTTCTTACCATTATTTTTAAACATTTGAATCCTTGGATGAATTCTAAAAAATTGAAAACTACCATCATTTTTTTTTATTATTATTCTTTTTTAGTTTTCAAAACTTGCTTGAATTTTGAAAATATTGGTGAAGGAAGATTAAAAAAAAAAGGAAAATCTCTGTGATGAAAGTTGTGTTTTATAAGCTCAAACTTTCTTTTGATAACAATTTTATTTTTAGTTTTCTATTTTCAAAACTTATGCTTGTTTCCTCTTAATTTTTCTATATATTATGGTTTTCATCTATTTTTTTTTTGAAAAAAACACTTGAATTTTTAGCTAGATTCTAAAAGGTAAAAACAAAATTAAACAAGTTTTTGAAAACTAAAAGAACTTAACTTTGATCTGTGAGAACATGAGGGTAAAAAGTAAATAACAAATCATAAAAACTTTTTAGTGAAAATAGTGTTTATAAGCTTAATTTTAAAAATTAAAAAAAAAACTAAATGATTATAAAAAAAAATAACTTGAATTTCAAAATTTGAAAACCAAAATCAAATTTCAGCTATTAAGTAGGTTTGAACTATCTATATTAATTAAAGAAAATAACACAACGAGAAGTTCTATTGAATTCAGAGCTTCCTACCGTTTAAAATATCATCATTAAATTACCACTAAACTTAAAAATTTAATTAAATAGTCGTATTTAGTAGGGCTCTTTTCAAATATAGCAAAAGAACAAAAATATTTACAAATATAGTAATAGTCTATCGTGATCTATTGCGGTTTATCGCAAATAGACGGTGTATTTGACATTAGTTGCAAATAGTTGTAAATAGTGATCGTGATCTATTGCGGTTTATTTTGCTATTAGTTGTAAATAGTTTTAACAGTTTTGCCATTTAAGATAATTTTTCTATTTTATATTTATTTATTTTTTGAAATTTTGCAGCCTCAGTATCACCTTGGTTGCGATGGGGATTTTGGCTTTCACCAATTAGTTATGGAGAAATTGGGCTTTCTATCAATGAATTTCTTGCTCCAACATGGCAAAAAGGTGTGCCATTCAATCCATATAATATGAAAAGGCTCTTACCATTATTTCTTAATACTATAGTTTAAAAATAGTTTATATTAGGTTTATTTACATCATAATTTAGGAAGAAATATATATTCAGCCTAGTGAATCAAATTTAACCTCAATATATTTTTGGGATTAAAACTCTAAATTTTGAATAAATAGTCACATTTCTATAAACTCTTGAAAGACACTTGGAAGACTTGTTCATTAAAATGAAAGACAAAAATTGAGGGAATGATTAATGGTAAAAGTTGAAAAACCTACCTATCATAATTTAAAACTCAATTTCGATTTCATTTGTTTCAAGTAAAAAACATAATATTGATTTACAATTTCATTCACGAAATGAATTTTTATATATTAGCTATGATGTTAATTTATACACGACGATATTATAAATGATATTATGTATGTTTTTTTTATTTTTTTTATTTTTACCCCTTAATTGGCAAGTCATTTTTCTATTCACCATTTTAGTAGAAAAATTTTTGTGGGTATTTTTTTTAGGAGAATTTGAAAATTCAAAACTTAAATAAAAGAAATGATAAAAGTGAACTTAGATCAATAATAATTGATATGTACTCATTTCGAGGTTAGAGACTCTTTATCTCTCATCCATAACTGCTGTGCTGAAAAATGGTATTTAAGAATATGTTTAAAAAGGTCTATAGGTATTTTTATTTTATTACTTTAACTTTGACACTTTTTCACCATATTTTTAACTTTAAGAACTCGAACTAAAATATTATATATTTTGTAAAATTAGAAACAAAAATGCTAAAAAATTTTGAGACTAAAATAATAATGTTATTTATTCACTAGAAATTTAAAAAAATTGAGTTCTTTTTAGGTAAAAGCTAAATGTGAGATTTTTTCTTAAAAAAGAAAAGAAATTAAAATAAGGAAATCTAGTCTGAACCTGTAGAAACAACGGGAGGCTAAAAAAAATATTCTGATTCTACGAAATTTGATGGGGGAAATTTCATTTTCCCCCCAATTTCTACGAAATTTCGAGCATCTTTTGGAAATATTCTGATTCTCCTCATTTCGACGAGATTTCGAAAAAATTCTGAAAAATTTTCAGAAAATTTTGATTTTTTTTTTAATTAACTATGTTAGCTTAGAAGTTTTTCAATTTTATGATTTTGATTACACACAATTCTATAGTTTCACGTACCAATGTTATTTTCCACAAAGTATTAAACCTTTTTTATAGGCTACTTTTTCTAATTTCCAACTTTTTAACTTTTAGCATATTGTCGACCCAAAACTTTCATTTTTATAGAAATTGAACTTGAAAAAATCCAAAAAATAACCTATATTTATTTTTAACTACATTCAAACTTATTTTTATTAAATTTTCACTTCATTTTATTTTAAAATATTCTAAAACTATTATTTTATAATTATTTATTTATTATTTTTAAATTTATGCTCAACATCAACATTTACAATATATCTAAATATTATCTTACTTTATAGAAATTGTAATTAAAAATAATTAATTATAGTCTAATTAAACTACAGTCAAAATTTCATTAATTAATTGTAACAATTTTTATCATCCTTATAATTACTTTATAAAATTTCTATAGATATTAATATTTCTACAAAATCGAGATCTTAACCTTGGATATTGGTAAATGAAAAAAAAAAAAAAAAAAATTCGAGGTATTTCTGACAGTTAGTGTTGTTGTGTGGTTGTGGACGTGCAAGGTTCGAACAGTACGATAGGGCATGTAATTCTTGAAAGTCGAGGACTCGACTATCATCAATACTTCTACTGGATTTCACTAGCGGCCTTGTTTGGATTCGCCTTGGCTCTTACCTTCCTCAACTGTAAGTTCCATTTGTTTCCTTCTTTCAAGTTCTAATTTGAAGTTCTTACTGCAAAGATTCATGAACATTTTTCACTTTCATTCTACACTCAGCTCCTGGATCTTCCCCTGCCATTATCTCATATGAAAAGCTCTCACAATCAAACTGCAATGGCGGTGCTAATTCTGTCCAAAACCCTCTTTCTTCTCCTAAAACCTCCATAGAATCGACCAAAGGTAACATAATCTGAATTCTGCAATTGTTATCGTTATATACATTTATTGATGGGGTTTTGATTTGCAGTATTATGTGGACATGCCATCAGTAATAGTCTTGGGACTCTTAACTATTATAACATTAGCTTGTTTTTTAAATTGTTTTCGAAATGGGTATTTTATTTCCATTTTTATGATTGAAGCACTGAAGGCCATTGTTATCACAATTAACTTTTACTTTGGATCCCAGGGAATGAGAGAGAGGGGTTTTACCGAGAAGAAACTCCAGCTTCTTTCTGACATTACTGGAGCTTTAAGGCCTGGCATACTTACAACACTGATGGGTGTCAGTGGAGCTGGGGAAACAACTTTGCTTCATGTTCTTGCAGGAAGAAAAACAAGTGGGTATATTGAAGGAGAAATCAAAATTGGTGGTTTTCCGAAAGTTCAAGAAACATTTGCTAGGGTATCTGGTTACCGTGAACAAACTGATATACATTCTTCACTAATAAGAGTGGAAGGATCTCTGATCTTCTCTGCTACGCTTCGTTTGGCACCTGATATTGACTCAAAAACAAAAGCAGTAGGTTTTCTGTTGTTTCTCTCTTAAGCTAAAATTTAAATGGCTATTCATTATAATCACCAAGGATGACCTGTTATTTTAACTGACATTAGTTTCTTGTTTTATAGCAATTTATGAATGAAGTCCTTGAGACCATTGAACTTGATAGCATAAAGGATTCCTTAGTTGGCATACCTGGTGTCAGTGGTCTATCGACCGAGCAGCGTAAACGACTAACTATAGCTGTGGAGCTTGTTTCCAACCCCTCTATCATTTTCATGGATGAACCTACCACTGGTTTAGATGCTAGAGCAGCTGCAATTGTCATGCGAGCAGTCAAGAATGTCGCTGATACTGGAAGAACAATAGTTTGTACCATCCATCAGCCAAGTATTGGCATATTTGAATCATTTGATGAGGTAAAACTCTTACTCTTTGCTGTAATGCTTTGCTCTGACACGAGGCTTTTGTAGAAATTTAAGTAAATGAGACAAACAAATTTGTTTAGTTTATGTTGACAAGATGGAATTTTTTATTTGGATTTTTTTTGACAATATCATGAGGTTTATTTCGAAATTGATTTATGTTTTTATTTTCAAATTTTTACAACAACTATTATCAAGTAGCTTGTTCAAAAAAACAAGTCAAAACTACAATCACAGGTCCAAATGTTTAAGGGGTGGCATTCATAAAAACAAACAAGGGAAAATAACTTCAAAAGCACTAACCTCTCATGCTTACTTTCATTAAATTTTTGTTATGGAAGCATAAAACTGTTTTTGAACATTGACTCAATTTAGGCTGTTTTGGCTTTCTATGCAGTTGATTCTTCTGAAAACTGGCGGTCATATGATCTATTATGGACCATTGTGACATGATTCAAGCAAGGTCATTGAATATTGAGGTCAGTTTGCCCTGCAACTAGCAATTCTACTTGTGACTATATATTCCATTTTCTTTGTTTCTAAACATTTCATTTTTATTAATACAGCATGTTCCGGGGGTCTCTAAGATTAGGGAAAACTACAATCCTGCAACTTGGATGTTAGAGGTTACCTCTTCAGCTACAGAAGCTAAACTTGGCATAGATTCTGCTCAAGTGTATAAGAACTCTGCTCTATATGAGTGAGTTAAGCTCTACATTTTTTTATTTTTTATTTTTTAAATCTTGTCAGTTGATTGTTTTTCTTTTAATCTTCTTTAGACAAGCAAATAAGAAGCTAATTTATTGGATATTGAATATGAGATCTATGGACCTGTAGGAAGAAAAACATAAAGCTAGCTTTTCAACAATTTTTTTTCTGCAGGAACAACAAAGAACTTGTTAAGCAGTTGAATGCTCCACCTCCTGGTTCGAGAGATTTGCACTTTTTGAATGTCTTTGCACAAAATTTCCCGAGACAGTTTGGGGCTTGCCTTTGGAAACAGAACTTGTCTTATTGGAGGAATCCTCGCTATAACTTGCTGCGCATCTTGCATACTATTGTATCATCTTTGATTTTTGGGATACTATTTTGGAAGCAGGGAAAAAAGCTGTAAGTATTTGATGAATTTATGCAATGTCTAACTTTCCAAACGTGATAGCTTGTGGAGCCATTCCATTTCAGTTTTCAAAATATAATTAGGAGGCTCACTCGTATGTGCAACATTTTATCTTGTTTTTGCATTCATGCTTGAAGAGAGAACCAACAGAACTTATTCAACAACTTCGGCTTAATGTACTCTAGCGTCATTTTCCTTGGCATCTACAATTGCTCATCAGTCTTTCCTAATATATCAAGGGAAAGAACTGTCATGTACAGGGAAAGATTTGCTGGAATGTATTCCTCAGGGGCTTATTCACTTGCACAGGTATTCATCTTAACTTTTTTCGATCTTTATAATATAAACCTACAATTAAAAAAAAAAAAAAAAAAAAAGTATTAAAGTGAGGCCAAACAAAAAACCAAGCTCCAATTGTATATAATATAAATGTATGCGTATACTATCTAGACATTGAGAGACATTATTAAAACAGGTTAAACTTCGGACTTCATCCCAAGAACCCTCTAAGTAGCAAAGAAAGCGGCCTTGCACAACTCAAATCTACTCTATGTTTTATTTTTCTTAATGTCATGAAGCTCTATGCTATGAAGTCTTCTCGTGAGATTAACTATTAAACTTCAAAAACTTTATTCCAACTCTGCAGGTGATTATTGAGGTTCCCTACATATTTGTACAAACAGCTATCTACGTAATTATCACTTATCCAATGATTGGATTCTATGGCTCTGCATGGAAAACATTTTGGTGTTTCTACTCAATGTTCTGTGCACTTCTCTATTTCAAAAATCTAGGGTTGCTGCTTGTGTCCATCACCCCAAACTATCATATTGCTACCATTTTGTCCTCTGCTTTCTACGTCGTGTTCAATCTCTTTGCTGGCTTTCTTGTTCCAAAACCGGTAAGCCATTTCTGACTGAGGAAGGAATAGAAGTTTGTTCCTGTTTGATGTTTATTTTGATTAAAATGAGTTTGCTTTCCTTCTATGTGATTGAGACTTTGAGACTAAATCAAATACAAACTTTAAACAGAAGCGGACTGAAGCTATGATTTCTTTGAAGTATGGAAACTAAAATTAACTTTTAAAGTACATAGACAAAATTCTATGTAAAAGAATTGGTTTAATCTGATTTTTGTTTCAAAATTTTCTCATTTATTTTACTTTAGTACTTATTTTGACTAGTGTTTTAAATCTTAGACCATAATCTTTCATTCAAAATCTCATTCAAAATCATCCATTTTAACTCTTATTCTTAAAATTTTGTGTCTTATTATAGAATTGTGGCAATAGATCTGAATCATCTGATCCACAGGACTGACAACACAAGTCCAGGCAGTGACATGTAAATGTTTAACAAAAATTTAATGATAATAATGGACTAAAATGATGTTAATGATATCCATAGATGAACACTTGCACTAAACTTTAAGGTTTGAATAGAATATAAATCTAAAAGAGAGGTAAAGAGGCTAAAGATATACTAAGTGTAGCCTATTATAACCATATAGCAAAAGAGCATAAAAGCTATCCAATAGTAAATATATGTGTTACCATAAGATTTAACCCTTGGATCAAAACTTCTCCTTTATGCAGAGAATTCCAAAGTGGTGGATATGGTTTTATTATATGATCCCAACATCATGGACTTTGAATTGCTTGCTAACTTCACAATATGGAGATATAGACAAGACAATGGTGGCGTTTGGAGAAAGGACAACAGTATCAACTATCTTAAAAGATTGTTTTGGGTTTCACCACAATCAACTTCCTCTTGTGAGGTTCATTCTCATTCTCTTCCCTGTTGTATTTGTTTGTCTTTTTGGATTTTGTATAGGAAGATTAAACTTCCAGAAAAGATGAACGAATCAATCTTAGCAAATATATAATATTTGGATTGATTTTCAATTTAAGCATAGCTCAATTGGCTTTAGAGGCTTGAGTCTCCTCACTCCATATGTTGAATCGAAAAGAAATAGTTTGAGTATCTTTTACGAGTTTAAAATTGATCCTAATTTGCCCATAATAATCTTGAAAGTTTATAGACACATTTACTTAATAGAAGTCCTAGGCAATCAAACACTTCCTTTTATGAATATAAACATTCACAACCATTTGTGAGATTTGTTTGTTCATATATATGAAGCTTTGTTGAATAATGGCTGCATCTTTTGTCATCATTCCACTTGAACATGTTAGTATCTGCTGGGACGATTCTTATTTATTTAAGTTAATTCACAAATTGAACATATATATATATGTATATATAATTTTTCTCTCTCATAAACTAGGCTAAGGTTATCAATTCACTCCTAATTTTTAGGGTAATTGTAATAAGTAGCAATTTTAGGGATAGTAATCAAGTGTATAACAACATTTTTAAAAAATTGCAAATATAGCAAAATTTTTCAACAATGGATTTCTATCGTTGATAGACTCTTATGGTTTATTAGTGATAAACCATATCACTAGTGGTGGTTTATCAATGATAAAATTCTTTCATTGATAGAGTTTGACATGTTGCTACATATTCTAATATTTTGAATCTAATTGTTATATTTGCAACTGTCGCTTATTTTTATATTAATGTAATACACTAATTAAAGGAGCAAATAGTAAGTCATGATTCGAATCAACATCCGATGTTGAGCATGCAATGATTAGAAATGTGTATATCATGCTTCATGGTGTAGCCATACAATTTTCAAAGCTTTTTCAAATTTAGTGTCATCTCATGCCATTTTATGTTCTCACCTTAAGAATTTCTTTTTATAATATTAGCAACTTATCTATAATATTTTATATGAAAACTAAGCTTTTGTTTACTAATCCTCATTTATTTTCAAACTGTCTTTGGGCCCCTTTGTTTGTTTGAATTTTTTTCCTTTTTAAAAATGAATTACTTAATTCTATAAGTATTTTTGAGAAAAAGTTAAATGCTCCTTTTAAAAATACTTTAGGTACTTTTGTTTGATCTGTTTACAAAATATCTAAAATTATTTTTTTTATCCAAAAAAAGATTATAATAAATAAATTAACACTCTTAATTGATAGAATCACTATCTAATTTTTTTAAAAAAATAATTACGAATTTAGAATTTTTTTTTTTTTTTTATTTATCCATGATTAAGCACATTATAAGTTTCTAGATTTCATCTAATTTTAGTAGAAAATACAACAAAAATACTAATAAATTGTTTTGTTATTTATACACACAAGAAACTAGTTATTGACAATAATTTGAAGAACTATTTTCTAAATATAATGGTTTTTTTTAAAAAAAAAAAAAACTTTTAACCACGATGATCATGGTATGGATGACTTGTAATTTCGGAAGGAAGACAAACTTTATTTATTTTTAAAAAAGATTAAAATTAATTAAGCGGGGAATATTCATAACACACCCATCGACTTATACTGTTTGTAGATAATCATTATTAATCGTATAATGCTATTATTTTAGTGTTGTGTTAATAATATCAACGATAAAAACAAAATATAATAATAAAATATATATCAATGTGCTTAAATTATTTTTGAAAAAAAAATTCTTCAATTAAATATGCTCTTGTCTCTGTTCAAAGTATATGAAAAATGAATGAGAATGGAGCTCAAAACAATAATAAATAAATAAATGATCAAATTCCACGTCATTTTGCCGACACATTTGATGTCCTACGTGATAAAACGAGTCTCGTTTTACCCAATCAGACAAGTCAAAAAAAAAAAAAAAAAAAAGAAAAAAAAACAAAACCCAATAAAACCATTTTAATTATTAGAAAAGGCCAAATGCACTCAAATTTGACTTTCAAAATTTAATCTTATTTTAGTTATTCTATAAGAAAATTATTTTAAATGACAACATCGTTAGAAATATTTAATAGAAAAAACACAGATAGTAGTCTATTGCGGTCTATCGCAAATAGACAATGAAAGTTTGCTATATTTGTAAATATTTTTGTTTATTTTTCTATATTTAAAAACAACCTATTATCTCTATATATAATTTTCATTTTAATTTTTTGAACGAGATACTTTAAAATGTCTATTTCAATATTTGAGATTCAATGACAACAAGCTTCTAAAATTTTAAGGAAAAAGATGAAGATTTGAACTAATGTTTAAGTATGCTAGTTATTGATCTTTGAGTCAACGCTACACGTTATCTCTTCAGGAGTGATATTGATTAATACATATTTTTTATTAATTAAAACAATATGTGAATGAGATTTAAACTTCTTTTTTTTTTAGAGATATAATTTCACTAAATGAGTTATATTTGAGTTGATGAATATTAATTACAAGTAACAAAATCTCACAAGTCAATGTTTTAAAATTTTAAAAAGAAAATAGAGATATCGACAGATATATCTTTGAAGGACTGGTTTAATTATTTTTGTACATCTTTTAAATAAAATTCAGATTTTATTAATAGTACTTATGGGACTTTTTTCAAATATAGTAAAAAGAACAAAAATATTTATAAGTATAGAAAATTTCACTGTCTATCAGTGATAGATCGTGATAGACTATGTATTTCGCTATTAGTTGTAAATATTTTCAGCATTTTTGCCCTTTAAGATAATTTCTTAGTACTTATACTCACATTTTCTTTTAATTTTTTTTTTATTCCATTCATATTTGTATGATGTGTAGAGTATAAAACTAAGTTTTAATATATATAACAAATTGTTTGATTTACAAAAACCAGAATGGCATGCAAAGTGCCATTCTCTTTAGTGCCCATATGAGGTGGATAAGGTGTTTATTGTAAACCAGATGCAAAGTGCCATTCTCTTTAGTGCCCATATGAGGTGGATAAGGTGTTTATTATTGGTATTTAGGGTATTATTTTTTTTAAGTTAAAAGGATTAAATTGTTATAAATTAAAAAGAGAGAGATTAAATAATTTTGAAACTAACAAAAGTAATTTTTGTTTTTTAAATTTGGCTAAGAATTCAACTTTGGTATTTAAAAAATAATGCAAATCATGGTAGAAAAATTGAGAGGGAATTTTGGTTTAATAGAAGTTTGTTTAATCTATAAAATCCAAAATTTTGCTTGATCCTTGATCTTTTGAACAAGGTTGGACCTAATTCTTAATTTGATTTTGTTATGTTCTCTTCAAAGTTTAAAAAAAAAAAAAAAGAAAAAGAAAAATCCTTTGTTTTATCAAAGTTAAAAGTGGATTTATGTATTGTTTTTTTGGAATCAAAATGATACCTTTTTTGATAATGCTATAAAAAGAAGTTTGAGGTTTTTGGATGATATGTTGTTCCTTCATCATTAAATTGATTGTGTTTATAGATTTGAATATTATTTTATTAACATCGAGAACTTTATTCCAAAGCAACATCAAATCACCATTGTTTTCTAAGCTTGAAATATTTAAAACAACAATCATAAGCCAAAGTGACAACTTCATTATTAAGATGATTTGATCAACACATATATAGTTTATTACTCTCATGTATTTGTTTTGTTTTGGCAAAATTTCGTATGCGTTCAATAAATATATCTAAAGCCAACCGAAAAATGAGTGACAGTTAACTTTTTAATTTGACTATGATGATGTGGAAGTTTTAAATGAGTTGGTAAAATATAAAAATAATATATTTGCCAACTAACTTAAAATTTCCATGTCACCATAGTCAAATCAATTAAGTTAACTGCCACATCATTGTTCTGTTAGGTTAAATGAGCCCAAAGACTATTTAGAATCATTTCTCAATCCTTCGAGACTAATTAAAGTGTCTCTTTTGGAACTCTGGAGACTACATAGACGCTAAACCCAAACATCAAAAATCAAAAGTGTTTTTTGCCCCCTCAAAAAAAAAAAAAAAAAAAAACAAAAACAAAAACAATTACAAGAAACTAACTGCGAAGACTAATTTTAAAATTTATTGAAAGTACATGAACTTGCAATTATATAATTTCACTTCAATTAACATGGGAAAAGTCCAACTCAAATAAAAAATCCACGAACTAGAAAAATTATTACAATCACATAGAAATCTCTCATCGACTCCAACTGGCAACAGCAAAGAAAACACACTCTCAAAGTATTTATACCGCTCAAACAACTAAGTTAAAACTTAAAGTGCTTTAAATATTGATTAAGATGATATATTTGAAATCAAAGACATAAACTTCTTTTATAGTTTTGAAACTCCATCACTTTCTTGAACTTTTCAGATATGAGACAACTACTATTTTAATATTTTGCCAAAATCCAACAATTTTTCCAATTAAACAACCCACATGTTTCAACACATGCTCTTCTAAAACCTTTACTAAATTATATATTTGAACCCTTAAAACCCACTCCTTTCTACTAAAACGAAAAAAACACATGTTGAGTTTTATATTATTCTTTGAGTTTGTTATAATAATAATAAAAAATGAAAATCTCTCTCTCTGTGTCAGGGGATAGTTGTATATTATTTATACTATATTGTATCCGATATTTATTCATTTATTTATGAAATATCTCTCTCTAAGAAAAATACTTGAGTTCTCAATCTTCGAGCTGCACTATCTCTTTGCATCCCAGAAAGCTGTCCAATAAGAAACAGCCATGTTGTGATTTTGTATTCTTCTAAAAAATGATCTTTTGAAAGTTTTTTCCTTTATGTATATAAAAATGGGAAGTATGGAGTTAAGTATAGCCTTAATTGCACTTAACAATTGCTCTTATATTTGAGCTTATATCCTTTTCTTTTCCTTTCTTATATTTGAGCCATATATCCAAAAACATGGCCCCAACAATAGGGGAGAGTGAGCCAGTAAGAATGATTGAGGTGGGAGAGATAGGAAGAAGAAGCTTTAGTTCATCATTATGCCAACAAACTTCAAGTTTCAAAAATGGCTCGACTGCGGCAGTGGCAAAAGATGACAATGTTGAAGATATTACTTCACTTTGGGAGTTAGTTGAGCGACTGCCGATGTTTGAACGATTGAGATCGTCATTGTTTGACGACAGTCTCAATGGAAAAGTTGAGAAAAGAGTTGTTGATGTCACTAAGCTTGGAGATTTGGAGCGCCATCTCTTTATTAAAAAACTCATCAACAACATTGAAAATGATAATCTAAAGCTTTTGAAAAAAATCAAGGAGAGAATCCACAAGTAAGCTTATTTTCTCTCACCTTCTTCCTAAGCCTATTTTCTTTCCCCTTTTTCCTATCCTTCAAATCTTCAATTTTTATGTTTATTATATTTTCTTTTAGTTCGGTTTATTATGCTTTTAATGCCATAACTTTTGGTATATGGAAATTATTTTAGTTTTTACCATATAATTTTCATTAATTACTTGATCAAATCTCAATTTGTTTTGATACATGTGAGTTGAGAAAAAGATAAGACAGAGAATGGAGGCAGAGTAATGATAGATCAGAGAGAGAGAAAAACGACATCCGACAAGACAATTTTTGTCATGTTTAACAATAAATTCCATTTTAAAATGCCAATTTTTTTTAATTATTTTTATAAAAGTGGTTGTCTAAAAACTTACAATTTTAATTATTAAACATACAACATTTTTTTAAGTTGAAGAGTAAAAAATTTAAGATATGTTAAAAGATAAAACAACAATGGAAATATATTTTAAATTTCTGTCAGGGAGTAAAAATTTTAGTATTCACCCAAACAAAAATTACTATAAAACATAAAATAGTTGTTTTACGTAGGAATTCAACTCTCCAATCTTACTTTAAACGAAATTCAATTACGTCCCTAAACTTTAAATTTTGAAAAGAAGATTGAAATATCAACTAGATTAAGTTTTGTTAATATGATATAGATGATAACGGGTAAATTACAAATAAAAATTTAAAATTTGAGATTAAATTAAAAATAATGTTTAAAATATAATAATAAAATAGACATAATATATCTTAAAATACTATATACCAACAATGTTTTAATTATAATTGATGAAGGGTAATTATTTGTATTGTATTGTATTGTAGGGTTGGTGTGAAATTTGCAACGGTTGAAGTGAAGTACAAAAATGTGAATATTGAGGCAAAATGTGAGGTTGTTCGAGGAAAAGCTCTTCCAACGCTTTGGAATTCTCTTCAAACCATGCTTTTTGTAAGTGTACCTCCCCATTTTTAATATTTTTTTAATCTAAATTTTTAATTTTAAAGTAATTGAACTTTTAAAAATTACGTTGTTTTTACAACATGTAGGATGAGAGAATCGAACTTTAGACCTCTAAGTAGATTATATCAGTGTAGTTATATTCAAGTTGGCTTTTCAAAATTACGCTTATAAAAACTATTTTCACTCATAAACTTTTAAGTTTTCTTATCCTCTAGTTACTCATGTTTTTAAAAATTAAAGTCAAAATTTAAAAACTATAAAAGAAAGCCCCCGTTATTTGGTAATTATTTGTTTGTTTTTATTATTCATGTTTTCTTACAATTTCACTATGATTTTTTTCTTAATTAAACACTTGAATAATTAAACAAATTTAAAAAACCATAACAAGTTTTTGAAAACAACTTTTTGTTCGGTTTTCAAAATTTGGTTTTCTAAAACACCCATAAATAGTAGATAAACAAAATAAATAAAATCAATAGGTGGAAGTTCATGAATTTATAAGCTTAATTTTCAAAAACTATATAGCTATTAAACAGGCCATAGTTTTCAAAAACTTATTTTCATTTTTAGAATTTGACTAGGAATTCAAGTGTTTTACTAAAATAGGTAAAAACAACAATAAAAAAATTAGGAGGATACACAAGCAAAAGTTTAAAATAAAATAATAATAATAATGAAAATTAAAAGTAAAATAGTTACCAAATAAGACGTAAGTATAATTGAATTTTAAATTGGGATAAATATCACACACAAGAAAAGGATTTTAAATTTGAATTTGAATTTTGAAAATCTTTAAATTTTATTTTATTATTTATTTATTTATTTATTATTATTATTATTTAATGAACGAATCTGAGAATTGTAATAAGATTTCTTACGTTTTTTTTTTTTTTTTTTTTAACGGGAATCTCGATTTCTTGAAATTTGATCTCTTAATTTAAAATTTCACAAGAATATTTCTTTTCATTGGCATTTTCTTACCGCTTTCTTGTGGTAGATATTGTTTCATGATATAATATCTAAAACTTAAATGTTTTGGATATGCAAATAAGTAATATCTAGAAATTAAATGTTTGTATGTGCTTTTTATTTTTTTATTTTTTTTTACCTTTTTTAACAAAAATTCTAATTAATTAATTAAATGTGAAAATAAATTGATTGAATCGTAAATTAGTATTATTCAATATTTTTATATTAATTAATTAACTAAGTAACGGGTTAAAATAAATAAATAAATAAGTATTTTACATTAACCATTAATTAAAAGTAATATTGAAAATAAATTAATTTGATTTAATTTAATAAAAATATTAGTAGGGCATAATAAAATGTTAAATGAAATAGTTAAAGATATTACAA
>QLSR01001474.1:112754-142082 GCA_031780015.1 Citrullus colocynthis
GCCCCCCCCCCCCCCCCCCCCCCCCAAAAGAAATACCATCATATTAGTTAATGAGTACTCGAATTCTACAAATAAAGATTTTTAATTAATGTAAAAAATGTGATCATTTAAATATTTTTCTTGAACTTTTTTTTTTTCGTAATTAATGATATGTCTTATTTTGTTAGGACATCATCAATTTTTGTGGCGTAAAGTCCAATGAAGCTAAAATTAGTATAATTGAGGATGTCAGTGGTGTCATAAAGCCAGGAAGGTATTTCTTGGATTCTTTTATCTTTGGTATTTCTTTGATTTTATTTTTTATTTCTTATATTTTAGTATTCTTTCAATTATATTTTTAGTTGTTAAAGTTTGAAAAGTTGTGTTAAATGGGAATGATGTGGGCTACATCAGTTTTTGCTCATTTTTATTAGTTTAGAGCCATCTTTGGATCGATTGGCAATGATACATAGTTTCTTCTCAAAGTCAATTGGCAATGAAAGGACTAACATGTTGATTTTTACAATGTGGGATCCTTAACATGTCCCGAATTCACCATTCTTGGATCGATTTTTTTTTTTTTTTATTAGATTGAATGCCATTTGAATTTTATGGGCTTTGATACCATATTAGATAACGTAGAGTTCCATTGAGAGGAAGTAACCCATACTTTTTCAATATGGAATTCCCAGCATGTTCCATTCAGAGATAGGTTGTTCTCATAAATGAACATTTCCACAAATCTACAATATGATTGAGGTGATGAGTTGTGGATGATAATATGGCAGGAAAGAGCGGAAGGTGACGACGGTGACGGAGAGGAGGGTGAAAATGGTGATGATGATCATTGAACGATAATAGGAAGAGAGAAAAATGGGAAAAAAAAATGAGAAACTAAAAGAAGGAAAGAAATGAAAATAAGAGAAGAGATGAGCTTCATGAACTGAGGTTATGGACATTTTAGTGTCAAGATTCCTTTTTATTTATTTATTTATTTTTTAATTCCTTGTTGATTTATGGCTTGTTCAAAATTTTGAAATTATTGATTTGGTTACTTTTATTCAGGTTAGGAACTAGTTCGATATATTTTTTTAAATCATAATTGTAAGGTCTCTTGAAAATAGATTTCAATTATCATTGAACTAAATTTACTCCAGCTCTTTGGATTTAAATAAATGAAAATTTAAAGAATGCTAAAGGTAAGCTGTTTGTTTTAGGTTAACTTTGTTGCTTGGGCCCCCGGGATCCGGTAAGACCACACTACTAAAAGCCCTATCGGGAAATCTTAACAAATCTCTCAAGGTATTAATTTTTTTCTCTTTCTTCCTTTTTATTTTATTTATTTATTTTTCATTTTAACAAAATAGTTTAATTTTCCCTAGACTTTTTTCTAGATGTGTTGGTACAATCATATAACTTTTAATTTATGTGATTTTTGCGATTCCATTTTAATTTATGTGATTTTTGCGATTCCAATCTTAAGTATAGCAAAATTTGGTAAACCACCTCTAAATTATAAGTAGTGTTTTAATCAAACACTTTTGCTACAAAATATTTGCAATCAAATCCAAATTCTTTGTATTTATTCTTTTATTTTACAAATTGAGATGATAACTCAATCTCTATTCAAATACTATTTTTCTTTTTCCAAATTGTGGGTGAACATTGGTTAGTTTACATTGGTATTCGGTTCAAATCTAGCAACGACCATCAAAATGTCGGTTTTGATCAATCCGCAATTTTGAAGTGATTATGTAACTAAAAACAATGACAAAAGGGAAAAAAAAAAATAGAAAATGGCGGAAACGTTATCTAATGGGTCCTAACTAACCAACTAACTACTGGCAAAGATCTAGATTGGAAAAAAAACCACGGACCAAAAAAGTAACTACGAATTAGAAAAATTCCACTATGTGAAAAATTATTACAACTAGATAGAAAACTCTCCCTGACCCTAATTATAATGGCACTCTTTCAAAGCATTATGCCACTCACACGACTGAGCTAGTATACCTAAGGTTAAAGTTCTTCTAATTGAGATAGTTAGATACCAAAAGCATAGACTTCTTTTATAGTGTTTGGAACTCATCTTTTTAACCTTTTAGATCCTACATTCATTTCTTTTTATTCTTTTTTCTCTTTTCTAATCTTTTTTTGGCAACAAAGATGACAGGAGAAATTTGTTATGACGGACACAAACTAGAAAAAATTGTCCCCCAAAAATTTTGTGCATATATAAGCCAATATGACCTACACATTCCTGAGATGACTGTGAGGGAAACCCTTGATTTTTCAGCCAGGTGTCAAGGTATCGGAAATCGAGCAGGTGCGTTTCCCATATTTTTGTAGTCTCATTTGGTAACTATGTGGTTTTTTTTTATTTTTGAAAAATATGCTTGTTTTCTTACAATTCACTAACAGTTTTCATCTTTCCTAACTAAACACTTGAATTCTTAACCAAATTTCAAAAACAAAAACCACTTTTTTAGGCCCCATTTGACAACCATTTGGTTTTTGAAAATTAAACCTATTTCCTCTCAATCTGTTACCATGTTTTGCATCTTCCTTATGTAAAAAAGTTGAATTCTTAGGATAACAAAGCAATAAATTTAAGGGTGTGGGTTATAAGCTCAATTTTTAAAAACTAAAAACTAAAAAAATTAAATGGTTACCAAATGGAGTTTTATTTTTCAAAATTTGACCTCGTTTTTTAAAACACCAATAAAAAAATAGATTAAAAAAAAAGACAGGTGGGGAAATAGTGTATCTATAAACTTAAAATTTTAGAAAACCAAATGGTTATTAGGCGAAACTTAAACAATAGGTTCATTTTTTCTTATTGAATTTCTTTTAGAAGAATCCTTTGGTAATTAAACCATTAATTACCAATTTATTCTTAGAACTTAAAAACTTTTAACTTTAAATTATCTAATAAATCTGTAAACTTACAATAATATTCTTTTGTGTGGTTGTTTGGTTTATGTGAAGATATGATGAAGGAGGTTTGTAAAAGAGAGAAGGAAGAAGGAGTTATTCCAGATCCTGATGTTGATACTTATATGAAGGTAAAAATAATTTTCTTCTTTTTTTCTTTTTTCTTTAATTATTATTATTATTATTTGAGTAGTCAAATAATAACAGCTAAAATATTTATAGTTATAATAAAAGTTTTACTTTCTATTATGATAGACCTATGTTTATTTGAGTTTATTACGGTCTATCATGATACAAAGTAAAATTTTGTTATTTATATATAAACAATTTTAGCCCTTTTTCTATTTAAAACAAATTTTCTTATTATTTTACATTAACGAAGATGTAAAATTGTAAATGCATCTTAAATAGGCCACTTCTGTTGAAGGACTAAGACAGAGTCTTCAAACTGACTACATACTCAAGGTCAGTTCTCTTTTACCCTAGTTTGATAAAATTTTTTATACGTTTTGATTACTCTTCGATTTTTTATTTTAAATTTTTTAAAATTAAACTTATAACTACTATTTTTATCCATTGATCTTTTTATTATCTATATTTTAGAAGTGGTTTTAAAAAACAAGTTAAATTTTGCAAACTAAAAAAAATAATAGTTTTTAAGAATTCTCGTGCTTAGTTAAAAAAGATGAAAATAATAGATTGAATGGAATTAGATAATAGATATAAATTTGACTAAACTAGTTGAGTATTAAAGATGAAAAAGAAGTTTTACCCAAATGTTAATTTATAACACAAATAATTAATGTTACCATTAATATTTTCATATATATATATTTATTTATTTAATTTCAAAGATAATATTGCAGATCCTTGGGCTTGATATTTGTGCAGACACTATAGTTGGAGATGCTATGAGAAGAGGTATTTCAGGAGGCCAAAAGAAGAGATTGACTACAGGTAAAGTTGATAATTTCTCAAATATTTTAAATATTTTATTCTTTTAAAAATTGCAATGTTATTATTTTTAAATTATCATGAATGTTTCAAAACTAGCTATCTCTGCAAGGCAACAGAAATTGGGATTTGAAATAATAGTGTAATAGTGAGTTGGAATGAAAATTACGACACGATTTAGGTCATTGTCATACATGATCTAATTTTCAAATTCTATCTGTAGAATTGTAATGGATTTATACTCCCGGGTTAGTTTTGAAACATTTCATGAGAGATCGAATTTAAGATTGTAGCTTTTGAAAGAATATAGTAAATGTATTTTTGAAATGCTAAATTACAAATGATATTATTGAATTTTGTATTTTTTTTAAAAAATAGACTTATATATTCTTTCACAGCTTATAATATTACCCTTGAGCTTTTATAAACATTTTAAAAACTATCCTTGAAGTATAGAATTAAATAGAATGTTGAGCGAATATTGGGACTTGAGACAGTGTGATAGTGGCTCTCAAACAGAAATTGAGATATTCAAATATCAATTATGCACCATTCCAAGTCACACTTATGACCACATACTTGTTTTAGGTTTCAATTTCGAACCAAAATTCTAATAGTTTTCTACCTCCATATAGTTTTTGAAACATTTATGAATTTTTTTTCATTTTAGAAAAAAAAAACGATAATAGTGAAGAAAAAATGATTGAATATTATTGAAACTATATATTAAAAATAAAAAAAAATAAAAAAATAAAAAACATGCAGGAGAAATGATGGTTGGTCCATACAAAGGCTTGTTTATGGATGAAATAACAAATGGATTGGATAGTTCCACGGCCTTCCAAGTTGTTTCTTGTCTACAACATTTGGCTCATTTCACAAATGCTACCATTCTTGTTTCTCTTCTTCAACCATCTCCTGAAACCTTTCAACTTTTCGATGATTTGATCCTGATGTCGGATAAAAAGATCGTATATCAAGGTCGTCGTGATCGAGTTCTTGAATTCTTCGAGCATTGTGGATTCAAATGCCCCAATAGAAAAGGGGTTGCAGATTTTCTCCAAGAAGTTATTTCAAGAAAAGATCAACCACAATTTTGGTATCCCAACGAAGAAACTCCATACTCATATGTCTCGGTGGATGAATTTTGTAGGAAGTTCAAGTGCTATAATAATTCAGACAAGAAATTAGTTGATGAAGAAGCAATTTCAATAAAATTACCTTTTGAAAAATCCAAAAGTTGCCAAGAAATAAATGATGTTTCTTCTACTTCTAAATGGGAAGTGTTTAAAGCTTGTGCATCAAGGGAGCTCCTCCTCATCAAAAGAAATTCCTTTCTTTATGTCTTCAAAATATGCCAGGTTAGTGCCTTTTAATTTACTTTAATTTATTTAAGTATCTTAGCTTTGATATTGTCTCCTTATTGCTGGCAAATATGAACATAGTAATAGCATATACTTTCTCCTCCTCCTCATCAACATAGTTAACACATTGTTAGTGAAGCTTGTAAATACTTGTGTCGATTTCTTTGCTCTTTACATTTTCTATGTTTTTTTAATTATTGATTTCTTAACATTCTTTTTGACAATATATATAATATAACAAGAAATTAGTTAAAAGTATACCAACAAGTCTTGGTGTTTTGTTTTTGGGCAGCTATTTATAACTGGTTTGGTGACAATGACTGTGTTTCTAAGAACTGAAATGGAAGTTGATGTTGAACATGGTAATTACTACATGGGAGCTCTATTTTTTGCTCTCATTTTACTACTTGTTGATGGGTTTCCGGAATTGGCAATGACCATTCAAAGACTTGAAGTTTTCTATAAACAAAAGGAGTTTTACTTTTACCCAGCATGGGCCTATGCAATTCCAGCTGCTATTTTGAAGATTCCTCTTTCACTTGTGGTATCATTAGTATGGACTTCTCTTACTTACTACGTCATTGGCTTCACCCCTCAACCTATCAGGTCAGTTTTCATACAACTTCACAACTCTCTTTAATTACCTTATTCATTTCTTAATTACAAGATATGACTATATGTCATAGACTCAACATTCCAAGATAAGCAGAAAACGTAAATAAATAGAGAAACGATACAAAGATTTATGTGGTTAATTCACTAACAATATATTAACTATATCTATGAGCAGAGGGAGAAAGTAGTTTATTATTAGAGAGAATAAACAAAACAAGAAACGACATAGAGATTTACATGGTTCACTAACAATATATTAGCTACGTTTATGGGATAAAGGGAGAAAACAGTTTATTATTAGAGATAATAAAATTTGATTACAGATCAAGAGACGTCTTTGGAGTTAGAGAGTTTATATAGTGCACTCTTTTTAGCCTTAGGGCCAAAATCGTAAATAGTGTAAATAGGATAAATACGAATACAACTTAGATCGTTCAAAGGCACCAGATAATAGAAACAAGACATTTCGAACCCTATATATATATACCTAAGGTATTAGCTTGTTGGGTGACGATTGAAGTGTATTATTCTGGCTGTTGGGCAAACAAACTTTCCTCATTGGATCTCTTCGCTTGCCGATGACGATATATGTTACGTTAGGTTAATTCTTGCTAACTTCTTTGTATTTTCCAAGGTTATAAGAAAAATCTAGATAGACTAAGTCTAAAATTTAACACCAAAGATTAATTTTTATAGATTAGAATGTCGTTCTAGTCCTTGTACTTTGTTTCTCATTTCTATTCCAAATATTCGAAATTTATGCCCATGAAATAATCTCAAAATTAATTGTTATTATTAGTTTGAGTTGAAGTTTGTTTTTATCCAACTTGATAAAGTACTTAATAATAATATTTCCATTGTCTCTAAAAGAATTTTAGGGAAAGATTTATAAGAGATTTTGTTTTTCTTTTTTTCTTTTTTTCTTTTTTGTTTGAAAAAACTAACAAGAATATAACCAGGGTTAAATAATTTTAAAGATAAAGTAAAAAAGACATTTAAAAATATAAAGACTAAAATAGAATTTAAAAATTGAAATATTTTAACTCTCATTAATTATAGGGTAATTATTTAAAACCAAAATAAGGTGAAGACATGTTTTTTTTTTTAAAAAAAAAGTTCCCATTAAAGTGTCATTAAAGTGGAAGATTCCCATTAAACCTATTGTGTTTTATATATTAGGTAGTCACATCCTACTCTTCAAAATTACAATTAATTTGAATTGACTTTCTAAATAATAAAAATATAATTGTTAAATTTAAACTTTGAAAATGAAGAGTCATATTAAAGAAAAGAAAAAAAATTATGGAAAATATTATTCCATAGTACAAACTCATTTATTTTGTGTATATATATATAATGTAAATTGCATAATATTGTAAAATAATATCATTAAAAAAATGTAACAAAATATGTTAATAAATTAATTAACAATGACTACGCTTCTTTTAGGTTACTTCAACAATTTATTCTTCAGTTTGCGGTAATAATGCTAATTATGATAACACTTCTTTGAGGTTCTTTCAACAATTTATTCTTCTGTTTGTGGTAATAATGCTAATTATGATGACACTTCTTTTAGGTTCTTTCAACAGTTTATTCTTCAGTTTGTGGTAATAATGTTAATTATGATGACACTTCTTTTAGGTTCTTTTAACAGTTTATTTTTTAGTTTGCAGTAATAATGCTAATTATGATCACACTTCTTTTTGGTTCTTTCAACAGTTTATTCTTCCGTTTGTAGTAATAATGCTAATTATGATGATACTTCTTTTAGGTTCTTTCAACAGTTTATTCTTCAATTTGCGGTACACTTATCATCATTATCCATGTATAGAATGATAGCTTCAATCTTCCAAACCATTGATGCTTCCATGGCGATAGGCAATTTTGCAATATTATTTGCCTTGTTATTTGGTGGCTTTATCATCTCACGTTGTAAGTTTTCTTAATCACTTCTTCAATAACTCATTAATAAGAAATAATAATAAATATAGAAAATTTATCAAGTTTGTTTGATAATCATTTGATTTCTGAATACCGTATTTTGTTTCTCACCATTTCTTTATTACATATAATATTCTTATACTCATACATTTGAATTCATAGCTAAATTATTCTAAGACAAAATTAGATAATTTGGATTAAGTTTGGTTTTTGATGTTTGAAAATTATGTTCAATAATTTTCACAATATAAAATTTTCATCTTTTTTTCAGGATAAGATTATTTGAATTCTTAGTTATATTTCAACAACACAAATAAGTTTTTAAAAAATTTCTATTTTTAGTTTTCAAAAGAGATATTGTTTTAAATGGCAAAACTGCTAAAATTCTTTACAATTATAGCAAAATTTTACTTCTATTAGTGATATATCATGATAGACCTAGATAGATAGACTTCTATCTAATACATATCTCTGTTTGGGTCTATTAAGGTCTATCACTAATAGAAAGAAAAAATGTGCTATATTTGTAAATAAGTTAGTTCATTTTGTTATATTTGAAAGCAATTATTTTCATAACTTGGTATTAATTTTGAAAATATATAGTCAAAAAGTTAATTAAATAAAAAAATCACTCATATTAATAGTGTTTATAAACTTAATTTCTAAAAATTAAATAATTATCAAACATATCTTACTTTGTTTTTCCCTTTTTAAAACATTCCTAAAAAATAATACAAAACAAAGTAGTGTGTATAAACTTAATTTATTTAAAAAAAAAAAAAAAAAATCAATCAATCAATATTAATACGAAAGAAAATGAGTTTGAACTTGGAGAACTTAACATGTTAAATTATATCATTCACCCAAAAAAAAAAAAAAAAAATAAATAAATAAATATTAATAAAAAAAAAAAAAAAAAAAATTATAAAAATAAACAAAAAAAAAAAAAAAAAAAATTATAAAAATAAACAAAAAAAAAAAAAAAAAAAATCAATCAATCAATATTAATACGAAAGAAAATGAGTTTGAACTTGGAGAACTTAACATGTTAAATTATATCATTCACCCAAAAAAAAAAAAGAAAAATTAAGATATTAAAAAAAATTATAATTTTAAAAACATTTTCAATAGAGAGATTGATTTTTAATTTAATTAATTTTTGGAATTATGCAGCCTCCATGCCAGCTTGGTTGGAATGGGGTTTCTGGGTTTCACCAATTAGTTATGGAGAAATTGGCCTTTCTCTCAATGAATTTCTTGCTCCAAGATGGCAAAAGGTAAGACTCTTTAATTATTCTAAAACAAGATTCGTTTAACATTCCTATCAACATTCATTTTTATGAACGATAAATATGTAGGATCAAACGAATCAAAGTTTTCATTAAACAACATACTAACATTTAATCATGAACTAAAGCATAGCTCAACTAATCAAGTTATGCACTTATTGTTAACTAAAAGATCGGATGTTTAAATCATCAAATCTCAGACAAGTTAGAACTAAAAACGTATCCACATTTTTTATCATTTTCTTGAATATTAAAAAAAAGGTTGTGTTGCTCCCAAGTATATGATTGGTTTGTGATTGAATTTTTGTAGGTACAAGCTACGAACACTACAATAGGTCATGAAGTGCTTCAAAGTCGAGGACTCGATTATCCTCAAAGCATGTATTGGATTTCACTTGCAACCTTGTTTGGATTTGCACTCATTTTCAATATTGTATTTGTCTTGGCCCTAACTTTCCTCAAACGTAAGTTTGTTTTTTCGTTAAATTATAAGTTTAGCCTCTAAACATTCATAAATCTCGAAATTTTGAAAAGTACCTAATAAGTTTGTGAACTTTTAATTTTGTGTCTAATAGGTCCTTAATATATTTAACCGTTTATTTAAAAAAACTAAATTAATCTTTTATACATAAAATTAAATTTTGTGTCTAATAGATTCACAAGTTTTTTAAAAAAAATGTAAATTAGGCCACATCGATACAAAATTTTGAAAGTTTAAGATCTCATTAGATATATTTTTTTGAAAAAAATGTTCAAAGACATATTAAATTAAAAATTGAGAATTGAAAGAACTATATTTAACAATAACATGAAAGTCTGAAAAACTAAAATTGTAAGTTTACTTTCCTTCTATGTTGTTTTGTGTTTTGATCAAAGTGAGAATTGCATATAAATATGAAAAAAATTATGTCTGATGATTTTATCCAACATTTAGCTCCTGGATCGTCTCGTGCTATTATCTCATATGAAAAGCTTTCCCAATCAAAAAACAGTGAAGAATGGAATGGTGGAACTAATTCTGTGGAACAACCTCCTTTTAAGACCGTCATAGAATCCACCAAAGGTCACATATTCAAATTATTATTATATTCTTTTTGTTATCAAAATTATTTTATATATGATTTTTTTTTTCATGGTTCCATTGTTTTATATAACAGGAAGAATAGCATTGCCTTTCACACCTTTAACAGTAGTGTTTCAAGATTTGCAATATTATGTGGACATGCCATTGGTAATGCTCTTTACAATCTTATAACTAAATTAGCTTATAAAACACTGTTAAAAAAAAAAAAAAAAACCTAAAAAGTTGTGCTGAAATGAGATTTGACAGTTTCTCGTATTAGTTTTTCTAATATAATTTTTTAGTGCCAACAAATCTTTTCTCGAATATTTTTATTTTACTGCTCTGGTTCTCGCTCTCGCTTCCATACTTTTCACCCTTGTTCCCTATTTGTTTGTATCGCTGCGTAGCATAATGAGGGTTTCTTTGAACGTCATTACATGAAAACGAGAGAGAAAGAGAAGATAGGGAGTGGGAGAGTGAGAGTTTGAGGAAAAATAGAGAGCAAGACCATGAGGAAAAAAATGAAAAAAATGGATTACTTAGTTTATGTGAGGTTTTTAGGCCAATCAGTCAAAAAATTCCTTTTATTATTACTCGAGACAATTCTCATATTCTTCATGGTTGAAATATTAACTTCTTTTTTGTTGATTCAAGGAAATGAAAGAAAGAGGTTCCACTCAAAAGAAACTCCAACTCCTTTCTGATATAACAGGGGCTTTAAGGCCTGGTGTCCTCACAGCATTGATGGGTGTTAGTGGAGCTGGAAAGACAACTCTGCTTGATGTTCTTGCAGGACGAAAAACGAGCGGATACATCGAAGGAGAAATCAAAATTGGCGGTTTTCCTAAAGTTCAACAAACCTTTGCTCGAATATCTGGTTACTGCGAACAAACTGATATACATTCTCCTCAAATAACAGTGGAAGAATCTTTGATCTTCTCTGCTTCGCTCCGTTTGGCATCTGATATCGACTTGAAAACAAAAGAAGTACAATCTTTTTCTTCCCACTTTAGCTAAAACTTATTTGTCTTTGATGTTGATATACTTTCTTTTTTCATAGCAATTTGTGAATGAAGTCCTTAAGACCATTGAACTTGATGGCATAAAAGATATGTTGGTTGGCATACCTGGTGTTAGTGGTTTATCGACCGAGCAGCGTAAACGGTTAACCATAGCTGTAGAGCTTGTTTCTAATCCTTCTATCATCTTCATGGATGAGCCTACCACTGGTTTGGATGCAAGAGCAGCTGCCATCGTCATGCGAGCGGTTAAGAATGTGGTTGATACTGGGAGAACAATAGTTTGTACCATTCACCAGCCAAGTGTCGACATCTTTGAATCGTTTGATGAGGTGAAAATCTTTCAAATGCTTTAATGCTCAATTTTGTCCCCCTCTAGCCTTCTCACCTTTTTGTGCAGTTGATTCTTTTGAAAACTGGTGGTCGGATGATTTACTGCGGACCGCTCGGACAATGTTCAAGAAAGGTTATAGAATATTTTGAGGTCAGGCTGCTATGAAATTAGCAATGTTCTACTTGTAACCATATACTCCATTCATTTTCATGTCCTTTATGAGTGTTTTTCATTTCTATTGCATACAGCATGTTCCTGGGGTTTCAAAGATGAGAGAAAACTACAATCCTGCAACATGGATGTTAGAAGTTACCTCTCCATCAACAGAAGATGAACTTGGCATAGATTTTGCTCAAGTGTACAACAACTCTGCTCTATATGAGTAAGTTGAAAGCTCCATAACTCTTTTTATTTCAACCAAGTAGGACTCCAAATAGTGTGTGATGAGGCACATTTGGTTGTAGTTTGAACTAAACGTGTAATTTGGGAAGGGGTGTGTTAAGATAAGAGATGACATTTCTATTCTAAAACGACATGAAACAGGTCTTTCTATAATATTCTTGTTTTGCAGAAACAACAAAGACCTTGTAAAGCAGTTGAGCAGTCCACCTCCCGGTTCGAGAGATTTGCATTTTTCAAACGTCTTTTCGCAAAGTTTCGTCGGACAGTTCAAGGCTTGCTTTTGGAAACAAAACATGTCATATTGGAGAAGTCCTTCTTATAACTTGCTCCGTTTGGTTCGTACAATTGTAGCATCTTTTATTTTTGGGATACTATTCTGGAAACAAGGGAAAGAGATGTGAGTACTTTATGCATTATTGTTCATTATCTGATTTTTCATGAATGTGAAAGCTTTTTAGAACCCTTCCATTTCAGTTCTCATAGCATTAGGAGACTAACAAGCATGTAACATTATTTTCTTTTTTGTTTGTGTTTGAAGAGAAAACCAGCAGAACTTGTTCAATGTTTTCGGTTCGATGTACACTGCTGTAACCTTCCTTGGCATTGACAATTTTGCATCAGTCCTACCTTATGTATCAACGGAGAGAACTGTGATGTACAGAGAAAGGTTTGCTGGGATGTATTCTCCATGGGCTTACTCACTTGCACAGGTACATATTCATCTTAACTTCTTCAATCATTTTGATCCTAACGGCTTAGCTTTTAGCTTAAATTAGAAGTTCATTCCCAAAACTTTTGAGCTCATTTTTAAGAAGTTTCTAAACTTTAAAAAGTGTCTAATAAAATCCATAAACTATTAATTTTGTATTCAGTAGGTTCCTAAACTTTAAAAATGTCTAATACATAATATTGATTTTCACTTGTTGGGTATTTTACAAATCTAACATAGTACCAACGCAAGAGGTCATGAGTTCAAACTCCTACAATTTCATTTCCTCCACAATTAATATTGATTTCCACTTGTTGGGTATTCTATAAATTTAACATGGTATTAAATGTAGGAGGTACCCGTGTTCGTCCCCCAAGACTGTCATTTCTTCTCTAATTAATATTGATTTTCATTTGTTGGGTATTCTACAATGTTCAAGCTCACAAGTGAGAAGCATTAAAGTATTGATATAACTAAATTTACCACAACTCATAAACTTATGTTTTTTATCACTTGGTGATTTAACAATAACTACTAGGTGAATATATAAGTTAAGCTGAAACTTTGAAACTAAAGTTTGTGTAACTGTGCAGGTGATTGTTGAGGTTCCTTACATATTTATACAAGCAGCTACCTATGTCATTATAACTTATCCGATGATTGGATATTATGGATCAACATCCAAAGTATTTTGGTGTTTTTACTCATTGTTATGTGCACTTCTATGCTACAACTATCTTGGGATGCTGCTTGTCTCCATTACACCAAACTTTCACATTGCTAACATTTTGTCCTCTGCCTTCTACACCATTCTCAATCTCTTTTCTGGCTTTCTTGTTCCCAGTCCGGTAAGCCATTTTTTATTTAGAGAAGCTCCTCCCTAGATGTTGTGTTTAATTTTGCCCCTTTTTTTCTAAAACCTCGTGCAAAACTTATAATTGTATCAATTAAATCTCTAAACTTTCATAAATTAATTAATTTAGCTACACTAATCTTATACTCAAAGTTTCCTTTGAGAATCATCCAACCGACATTTGAAGAAGTCTACACAAGTTTAAAAATTAATGCATGGATGATTTTCAAAGTGATTGGCTTATGAAAATGTAGGAGTTTAATTAGCTCAAATTATAAGTTTCCCATAATTTTGGTCAAATGAAATCTAGAGAAGATGTAAATTAATACACTTACGAAAGTTTAGAATTTAAATTAATACAATTTATTAGTTCAAGTTGAGTTATGGTCAACAATTTTTCATGCAAAATTCTTTTATTAGTTTAGAGTAATTATAATAATAAAAGAAGTGAGATTGAATATGAATGAAAGTTTCTACCTTTTTATGCAGCAAATCCCAAAGTGGTGGAAATGGATGTATTACATTACCCCAACATCATGGACTTTGAATTGTTTGCTAACCTCACAATATGGAGATTTAGACAGCACATTGGTGGTGTTTGAAGAAAAGACAACAGTATCAGCTTTCTTAAGAGATTATTTTGGGTTTCATCACAATCAACTTCCTTTTGTAGGATTCATTCTCATTCTCTTTCCTCTTGTATTTGCTCTTCTTTTTGGATTTTGCATAGGAAAATTGAACTTCCAGAAAAGGTAAACCAAACAAATTTCCTTACCTTCCTTTACTGGAAAATGAAAAACTAAATTAAATTCAGTCCATTAATGTTTATTTAATATTTTTCTTTTGAAAGTTTTAATACTGTTCATCATTCATCTGCTTAGAATTTAAGAACTATCGTTATTTATCTCGCACACAAACTTAAAATTTTATAGAAAATGTCATTTTACAAATTCATTACTAAGTTGTAGCAAGAAGAAATGCTTTCTTAAAAGTATAAATTTTCACGTTATAGAATTATATTGGTCAACTTGATCATAACTCCATAGAAATTAACATATATATATATATTTTTTTAAATCAGAGGTTCAAATCATCACAGCTCACATTTGTTGTACTAAAATAAAATTGAGTATAAAAATAGGGTAGTTTTGCAAAAATATTTGCTAAAAAAACAAGTGGGATGGAAGTTATTTGCAAAAACAAGGCAATCTTTTCATATCCTTACTCATTTCATTTCAGTTTTTGTGTAACCATAATTTTTCATTAAATACAATCCACCGAAATCCGTAAAATGTATGAAAGTTTGTAACAAACTTGTAACTAACTAGAAAAAATTCCTTAAAAAAAAAAAAAAAAAAAAAAACTCTTAACAAAAATAAAAATGATAAAAAAAATTATACTGATTGGAAAAATATCATGCATAAACAAAAACTAATTTTTTTTTTTTGATGTTTTGATTATAAAATGATATGGAAATTAAATATGAGAGACATATCTATCATACTCCTTAATTTTAGAAATATATATCATAATTAGTTAATGAATAAAATAAAAAATCATTAAATGACAATCTGAATTTAATGATGTTATATAGTGTAACTAATGTTTATTTCAAAAATAGAATTTCTAAATAACTAATACTAAAGTCATATTGAATTTTTTAAATATTTTAATTATAAAATAATACGAAAATTAACTATGAGAGAGAATGTACGAAAATATTAAAATTGTCCCAAAATTATGCATAAACCTGGAATATAATTAAAGTTTAGGACATTTGTGAAATATTGTTTGTCCAGTCGGTTAATTTCCTAAATCTTTCTGTCTAATATGGTATTAGAGCCCATAAAACCCAAACAACTATTCGATCCAAAAAGCAAGGGATTTAATCAAGACTGGTGAACCGAAAAGAGGCCTCATGTTCAAGATCTTACATTGGAAAAATCAATAGATGGACTGGTCCTGCCAATTGGTTTTAAGGTGGAACTCCATTTTATCTAATAGTTTCTCCATAAGATTAGTTGAATCGCGTGAATCTATTTATTAAATTCATTTTTCTTTAGATCAAATCTTGGACTCCTGAAAATTATGATCCTTCAACTCAAAAATTCTAAAAAATTGGACTCCCAAATTTTTCTAAATTTCATCATAGAATTTTTTTTGGTAGGAAAACGATCTTAAAAACTTAACTATAAAAAAAGGTTAGAAAGCTTTTTGAAATAATACATTAGTTTTTAAACGTAAAGCACAAAAGTTCAATTTAAAAGATATTGCAAATAACCTTTTTTCTTAAAAGGAGTTGGACAAAAATGTAAAAGCACGGGAGAAATATTAAAATATTAAATTAAAAATCAAAATCACTTTAATGAGAACATTTTAAAAGGAAAATAAATAATAATATAATAATTTAAAAAACATAATAATAGATTAATATAACATAAAAGAACATATTAAAAATTTAATGGAAACGTAAGATTATATTTATCTTTCAAAATTTTGAATAATAAATAAGAAAATATAGAATTATAAGTGTCCATCTGAATTGACTTGAGAAAAAAATGTTTTTCAAAAGACTCGTTTTTATTTAAACTCTTTTGATAAAAATCATTTAAAATACACTTTAAAATATATTTTGAGTGGTTGCCTAACACTTCAATTTTTTTAAAAATGATTTATTTTTTAAATTAAATACTTAAAAATGTATTCCAAACACATCTTAAATGTTCACGTACATCATTTAGTTCTCAAATTAATAAACAAATTTAATTGCACTTCTAACTTTAATAATAATTTTCTTTGAGGGCATTAAAACGACATTATACTCCAAGAAAATTGTGGAGTATACAAATAGTTTCTTTTCTTTTATTTGAATCTCTTGGTGATGACACATATTTATACCTCTTATAAGTCTTTTTTTCATTTCAAATTAACTAAATGTTATATTAGATAAACATATCATATCCATAATTCATTAAGAACGTTTGTAATAAACATTAAAATTAAATATATTTTTTTAAAATAATGAAATATAAATTTATAAATTTATTGGCTGACACGGCTTTTAAGACATGCTGTGCATGTCAAATATATATATCTGACAGGACAAATAAATTGATTTTTAGATATATAATAATAATGGGATCTGATGCCCATGTTTATAAATGGATTTTTTTTTATTTAATAAAATGTTTGTTTAATCTACAAAATCCGAAAATTTTGCTTGATCTTTAGAACAAAGTTGGACCTTTTTGGATGATATATTGTTCCTTCATTATTTATTCGATTTTTTTTTTCTTCTTAAAAGTGGATTTATGTACTACTTTCTTTAGGAATCAAAATAATACCTTTGTTGAAAATGTTATATAAAAAGAAATTAGACGTTTTTGGATGATATTTTACTAAAAAGTACTTTGTTTATTTTGTTTTATTTTTTTTTTTTTTAAAAAAAATAATTTCTAAAAAAAATAAAATATCTCCACAAGAAAAAAAAAAAATCAAATGAGACAAGGGACTTTTTATTAAAATATCATCCAAAAACGTCTAATTTCTTTTTATATAACATTTTCAACAAAGGTATTATTTTGATTCCTAAAGAAAGTAGTACATAAATCCACTTTTAAGAAGAAAAAAAAAATCGAATAAATAATGAAGGAACAATATATCATCCAAAAAGGTCCAACTTTGTTCTAAAGATCAAGCAAAATTTTCGGATTTTGTAGATTAAACAAACATTTTATTAAATAAAAAAAAATCCATTTATAAACATGGGCATCAGATCCCATTATTATTATATATCTAAAAATCAATTTATTTGTCCTGTCAGATATATATATTTGACATGCACAGCATGTCTTAAAAGCCGTGTCAGCCAATAAATTTATAAATTTATTGGCTGACACGGCTTTTAAGATATGCTTTTAATGTCAAATATAGATATTTGACAGGACAAATAAATTGATTTTTAGATATATAATAATAATGGGATCTGATGCCCATGTTTATAAATGGATTTTTTTTTATTTAATAAAATGTTTGTTTAATCTACAAAATCCGAAAATTTTGCTTGATCTTTAGAACAAAGTTGGACCTTTTTGGATGATATATTGTTCCTTCATTATTTATTCGATTTTTTTTTTTTTCTTGTGGAGATATTTTATTTTTTTTAGAAATTATTTTTTTTAAAAAAAAAAAAAAACATCTGTTGAAAATATAAAAAGGGTAGGTCAATTTACCATTTTTGTTTTTAAGATGTACACTATATAATTTCAATTTAAGTTTACTTATTGTCTGCATATATATATATATATATATTACCTAAACTTCATAATTTAGGGACAAAATTTATGTAATTTAAACCTTCAATTTTTTCTTCTCCTTGGCCCTCTAATTTCAACTATACATCGTTGTCCTCTTGCATAACACTATGCCATGCCAAACTTATTGTAAGCTAATTTTAATATTCACCCATAAACAAAGAACATAATTCAAAAAAATTGTTAAAATGCTAGCCAAATTATAGGGACTAAATTGTAGAAAGACGTGAACATATATATTTATGAACTAAAATATATATCGTTAAAATACTATTTTGGTTCTTATATTTTAAATTTTGTTCAATTTTAATCTTCATAATTTCAATAAATCTTAACTTTAGTCCTTACAGTTTGTTCATTGTTAATTTTTAATTATTCTTATTTATTAGTATTTTCATTATAAATTTTGATAAAATGTTCCCATATTAAATTTTCTTGAAAATTATTTTTATTATTTAACTAGTTTTGACAAAAATTAATTTTAAGGAACTAAGTTTAAAATTTATTAAAAGTATAAGGACTAAAATTAGACATTTAAAAACATAGGGACCAAAATTGAACAAACTTTAAAGTACAAGAACCACGACGAAGTCGTAACCAACATATATTTAGCTACAAATCTCTCTATCTTTTTCAATATGGGATCCTCGAAGTCGGATCCTAATTTTAAACCGTATACCCATTTGAACAACCCATGTATTCTTTATATATAATTCTATGAACTAAAATAGAAACCTCTCTCTCTCAGAAGACATAAGTTTTATAAAAAAAAATATGGCTCCAACAACAGAGGAGAATGAGCCAGTAACAAGAAGCTTTGGGTCACCATTGTGCCAACAAACTTCAAGTTTCAGAAGTGGCTCGATGACAGCCGCGGCGGTGGAAGATGGAGATGATGTTGAAAATATTGCTTCTCTATGGGAGTTGATCGAAAGATTGCCGACGTTTGAACGGTTGAGATTGTCGTTGTTCGACGACAATAGTGGCGGAGGAGAAGCTGAAAAGAAAGGTAGGAGAAGAGTTGTTGATGTTACTAAGCTTGGAGATGAGGAGCGCCATCTCTTTATTCAAAAACTCATCAAACACGTCGAGAATGATAATCTAAAGCTTTTGAGAAAAGTTAGGGAGAGAATCCACGAGTAAGCCTATTTTCTCTCCCCCTCATTCCCATGCTTCATATCTTCCATTTTCATGTTTATGATCATATTTTGTTTTGCTTTTGAAGTTTTGAAGGTTCTTTATTTTAATACTATAACTTTAGTATGAGAAATTTAATTTAGTCTTTTAATTAATTATAAATAATTATTGGTTAAGTTGTAAATTTGGTCTACTATTGTGCTAATTATTAAGTTTTATAAAACCATAAGAACTAAATTCTAAACTAAATTCTAACTTTTACAATGAGTCAAATTTATAATTTGACTTTAATTATTTAATCAAATTTGAATTTGTTTATTGGTCGAGGAAGATAAGATAAGGAGGCTTGGTGAAGAGAGTGGTAATAGATTGGGGTCGATGTTGGAGGTGTTGGACAATGAGCAATACTTAAGTGCAGCTTAGGCTGCACAAGTTTCTTGCTCCTCACTTTTTAACTGCACAAATAAATATAATTTTTTAATTTCTTTTTTTTTAAATTGACACGTGTTAATTTTTAATTGGGTGCAACATGGACTCTACAAGAGATGGGTGTAGCCAGGCTGCACCTAAATTTTTTTCCTGGGATAATTGTGAGGAGGGAAAAGAGATAGCGAGCACACAACAAGGATATTTTGTTTTAAAATGTCACATCAACTTTATTATAGGGTGTTTCACAAACAAAAAAGAGTAATACTTAGATGTAGTCTCTAAATTCATGCTCCCCTCCCTCTATACAAACAAAAAAATATTTATGTAATAATTTTTTAATAGAAATAAAACTGACACATGTCAATTTTTAATTAGTGACCCGCACAATAGATGGGTGCAACCTACACCCAAGTCTTTTCAAAACATACAGCTAAAGCTTTAAAATGTAAATATCAAATGAGAACATATCTCAAATATCAGATTTTAAAAGTTACTTATCCCCCAAAATAATTTATTGATAAGAACTAAAATGGTTGTTTCCAGTAGGTTTAAGAGAATAAGACTGCACAAAAGTTTAGGCCGTGCTCGCTAAGTAATCATAAAATAAAAATTTGAAAACAATAGATTTATTGAAAACATAGTTGTATTTCATGTTTTCAGATATGTTCTTTTGCAGTAGATCCAAAATTAAATCTTAATTTAACAATTGTTCAAAATGTGTTTTAGTAATATATTTAAAATTCATAAAACTAATTAAAGTTACTCACAAAATATTAGGTTGAATATAAACTATTATTAAATAATTTATGAACTTGGTTTATGTTAAAAATAAGGTTGACATACCAATCAGATAAATTTTTTTGTAGGCATAAACAAATAAATATATAATACGAACCAACATTTTGTTAATATGACATAGATGATAACGGGTAAAAAATAAATTTTAATTTTGAGGTTGTAATTAAAAATAATTGTTTTAAAATATAATAATAAATTAGACATAATATATATATCCTTAAAATATTATATACCAACAATGTTTAGTTATTATTAACGAAGGGTTAACTGAGGAAAATTTCATATACTATGGTAGTATGAAAAAGAATTTCATAATTTTATTGTGTGTCGCGTTTACGCATTTTTATAAATATGGTGGGACTTAATGACATTATTGGGGATCTAGGAATATTAACGAAAGAAATATAGTACTATAGAAATAGTAGAAATTTTTTCGAGTTAATTGTTAGTATTGAATCGTAGGGTTGGTGTGAAATTTCCAATGGTGGAAGTGAAGTACAAAAATGTGAATATTGAGGCAAAATGTGAGGTTGTTCGAGGGAAAGCTCTTCCAACGCTTTGGAATTCTCTTCAAACCATGCTTTTTGTAAGTGTACCTTTCCTTTTTCTTAATTAATCAATCTTTATCTATATCTTTAATTTTAAACTCATATTTGATAGGATAGTTATGTTGAGTAGTTCTTTTAAGGATAATAATTAAGTGTAAAATAACATTTTTAAAAAATTACAAAAATAACAAAATCTATTAATGATATAGACCTCTTCTAATGATATAGTTTATAATCATTCATAGACTTTGACAACAAGATCTAAATTTTGTTCTATCTACAAATTCTTTTGCATTGGGTTATATCTACAATGCGATAATAGTAAAATTTTCTATATTGGTAAATTGTATGACTCATTTTGCTATATTTGAAAACAACCGTTTTCTTATTGTTTTTCTCATAATATATTATTTCGAGTAAATATTTGAATTCTTATACCATTTCTATTAATAAAACAAAAAATTTAAAACAACTTTCATTAATTTTTAAATTTTAGCTTAAATTTTGAAAAATTAAAAATTAAAAAAACTTGTATTATAGAATGTTGTTTTTAAGTTTAATTCTAAAAATACAGATAACTATTAAATCAGGGTTAAAAAGTTTTTTTCTTTAAAGAATTGAAATAGGTCATAATATTTCACGTAATTATAGTCAGTACCCATGTATTTAATAAGAGTGAAAAAAAAAGAATTAAAAATATAAATTAGCTTGAATAAATATATACAACCAAAATCAATATTTAATACTGTGTTTACTAAGATCAAAACAGAATAAATAAGGATGTACCTATAGAAAAATTGAGATAGAAAGATAACGCAAATAAAGTAAAGTTGTGGGACCTAATTTGAGAGTTTTTTTTTTTTTTTTTCCCCTCTTTTTTCCTTTTCTTCTTTTAATAAAACAAATTTTAGAATTCGAATGTGATTCCCACTTTTTTAATATGTTTTAGGGGTGATTAAAAAACAAATATATTTATTTATTTATTTATTTGAGAATAAAGATATCTGAGAATAATATGTCTAATAATAAAATTGCTAGAATAAGAAATTAGTGTGTTTGGTTGTGCTTGGAAATTTTATCAATTTTTTAAGAGAATAAATTATATTTATATTTATTCTATGTAATTAGTCTTAATAACCTCACATAATTTTAATAGATTAATTTGTAAAAAATTAATTAGTCCATGGATAGTTAGTTATAACTATGTAATTAGTCCTAATAATCTCATATAATTTTTTACATTCATTTTTATATTACTTATTAAATAATTATTTTAAATGGATAGTTAGTAATAACTATAAGTACCATTAGAAAAAGTACTTATACCAAGGATAACTAATACTACAATTATTATTTTCTATTGAAACTGATATTTTAAATAAGGGCAAATTGCAAAAACCACCTTTGAAGTATGGTGATAATTGCAACTAAACTCTGAAACTTTCAATTATAAAAAATTAGGCTCTTAAACTCCTTCAAGTGTTAAAATTAGATCCTCAAACTTACAATAATTATAGAAATTGAATCCATAAATGATAAAATTTAAACTTTTAAACTTATGCAAATATTACAATTATATGAGTTTGAAGGTCTAGTTTGACTCAATTTTAACATTTATATAATTTTAAAGGTTTAAATTTTAAAATTGAAAATTTGAGAGTCCAATTGCAACTACCACTAGGTGATTTTTGCAATTGCCCTTTAAGTAAATATCCTTAATCATATTAATTTAATATACATTTATCAATAAAACTGGATTAAATAAGTATATGATTATTTATTTAGTACAATCAAGTATGTGACTTTAGTTAATTATAGTGCAACGTTATTAATTATCAATTTATTTGAATCAAATAAATCTTAATTTAAATAACTATATTTAATAAGTAATATAAAAATGAATGTAAAAAAAAACAAAAACAAACAAACAAAATATGGTATGTTAATAATGAAAGTTTAATAAGAAATATTAGAAAAATGTCTTAAAATTATGATTGGTTAATAATAAATAATTTAAATAAAATAAAGATAATTATTTTTTAAAATAACAACTGTTACAAATATTTTTAAATATTAAAAAAAAAAGAAAAAAAAAAGAAAAACTAAAAAAACCTTAGTTAACTATAGTTTATAATAAATTAATTTTGTTATATTTATAAATAAGTTAACTCATTTTACTATACCTTAAACAACCTTTAAAAAATATAATTATTTGATTATAAATAATCAATAAGTTTTCAAACACATTATTGAAAGATAATTTTTTTTCTAACTTAATTTAACTAAATGTTAGTTAACTAACCAAATTTATTTAATATATTAATTAATTAATTAATTTGTGTACATGAATATTTGCATTCATTTAATAGATTTTTATTTGTATAAAAGAATTGAATAAATATTTTAATAAATTCATATTGATTTATTAAAATAAATAATTAGATTAATTTTGTTAAATTAATATCAATTAACTATATAATTAACTATATTTAATATAAAATTATGTATACATTGAAAATCACGGTGAGGAAATCGAAAAAACACATAGTATTAGAAGGGTATAAAAAAATTCCTTATATGTAAGAAAAGAGGATGCTTGGGAATATTCTCAAACAAAACGTTGAAAACTGTATAAAAAAACATGAGTTTAACTCGTCTATATCAATTCTTATCACGAAAAACATCCAACCAAACGACACCTTAGTTTAAAGGTTCATAAGTCTAAGAATCATTTATTTAGCAAAATTTTCAATTTTAACCTCCAACTTTGGATGTATTAATTGAAATCTTAAACTAATAATTAAATCAATATAAACCCTAATTTTTCGTAATTGTATCAACTAACATTTTTTTTATTATAATTTGAAAAATATCATGTAAAATATATAATTTTTCTATTAAATTTATAAACAGGTGAATCAATTCAAACTTTTTATTTTCATAATTTCTCATTGTTTGACTGTCGACATTTTAATGATATGCCTTATTTTGGTAGGACATTATCAAATTTTGTGGTGCAAAGTCCAATGAAGATAAAATTAATCTAATTGAGGATGTCAGTGGTGTCGTAAAGCCAGGAAGGTATTTTGTTTTTAAATATCTCTCGTTCATGGTTGTTTAAATTACAATTTTTTTTTTCGAATATGGTGAAAATTCAAATACTAAATCAATATAATAATAATAAAATATTTTTCTTTTCTAGTTTTTCAAAGAGTAATTGTTTTAAATGACAAAACTACTGAAAATATTTTAAAATATAATAAAATATCACTTACCATTGATAGACATCTATCAAATCCGTATCTATAAATATCTATCACTAATAGAAAATGATATTTTGCTCTATTTGTTACTATTGTTGACTCATTTTGTTATATTTGAAAATAGCCCATTTGAAGTTATAATATCAACATTTTTAGTAAAGTTTAGAAAATAGTTCTAAATAGTCAAAGTGAGTTAGGGCCCAACTTGCCTGCCATGCCAACCCTGGTCGCCTGCTATGGCTAAAGCAAGCTTACGCTCTATATACATTAGCATGTCATGCCTACCCTATGCGCCTGTATGCTAACCATCTGTTGAAGGATGAAACAATGACGTGGGTTCTAAATAGTTCTCTCCTTTCTCCTCCTCCCTCCACATGCTTCTTCGCCCCCTCTAATGACAACTTGTTGTGGCTAGAGATCGAATAAAGTATTACAATTAAGAAGAGATTTAGAGCTTTGAAGAGAGGGCAATAATGCTCTAAACACGATGATGAACAACTCAGGGAGAACGACTTCGCTGAAGTTGAGGACACATTAGGTCCCCTTGACGTCGTCATTCATCGACCACCATATGTCGTCCTCGTTCTTTGTTCATTATTCATTAGTAGTCGTTTGTAGTTCTCCCTTGGTCATTGTCGTCCACTAATTTAATTGATCGAGATGTTGTTTTTTTGTGTTTTCAAATGTGGGCTTCGTTCCAAAAGTCTAAAAAAATGTGGGACATAGAGTAAAGAACACTGATATTTGATAGTTCTTTTAGGACAATAATTGTAAGGATGGAGGATTGACCCTCCAACCTCAAAAAATAATATAGTACATGTCAATTATCAATTACTATAGAGCTAAACTCACTTTGGCTCGTTCGATTAATTTAAAATTTATAACTGAACTTACACACCTATAAGCTAAAATTTAAAAGTAGTTTGTTTTCAGGTTAACTTTGCTGCTTGGGCCCCCAGGATGCGGTAAGACCACATTACTAAAAGCCCTATCCGGAAATCTTAACAAATCTCTCAAGGTATTGTTTTTAGGAAAATTGCTTTTATAGTCTGATTTTTTTTATTTTTTTATTTTTTTATTTTTTTATTTTTTTTTTAAGAATATGTGCGTTTGGTTCTTAAATTTTTAGAATATACCTTTTTAGTCCCCAAGTTTTTAAGAATATGTACCTTTTTAGTCTCCAAATTTTTTTAAAAATAGGTTTAAAAGATCCATCGAATAAATTATTATTATTATTTTAATTAACTATTTGACATTTTAAATTAGAAAAATTATTTTTAAAAATTATTTCTTATCTCTAAAATTATCTTTTAAAAATATTTTTCTAATTTTAAATATTATATAATAATTTTAAAAATAAAAAAAATACTTCAAGAAGCTTTTAAACCTATTTTAAAAACCTAGAAAAATTATTTCTTATCTCTAAAATTATTTTTTAAAAAATAGTTTTCTAATTTTAAATATTATATAATAATTTAAAAATAAAAATAAATAAATAAATAAATAAACTTAAAGAAGCTTTTAAACCTATTCTTAAAAAGTTAGGAACTAAAAAAATACATTTTAAAAATTTAGAAACCAAATGCACATATTCTTAGAAAACTGAAGGACTAAAAATGTATATTTTTAAAACTTAGGAACCAAATACATATATTATTCAAAATTTGAAGACTAAAAATATAACTTTTTCTTCTTTCTTTTTAACGAAGAACTTTAGTTTACTCTAAACTAAGTACATCCTTGAACTTTAAATTTATGATATTATTGCAATTAAAATCTTAAATAATGTAAAATGTATAAACCACCTCTAAACTAGCTATAAGTAGTGTTTCAATCAAACACTCTGTACTACAAAATTGTTGCAATTATATCCAATTCCTTTTAACCATTATTGTATTTCATAAAGATGACAACAACATCGATTCGAAAACTATTTTTTTAAAAAAATATATATAATATTAGAGGAGAATATTGGTTGGTCGATCAAGATAGATTTTAAAGTCAAACTGGCGCCGATCATGACAATTTGATTAAGAAAGTGATTATAATCGTTCTATTGGTTTTTGTAGTTTTCAAAGTTGTTGACCAAATGTAGATCGATTTGATTATTGGTCTCTGGTGCTCACCCCTAATTAATGTTACCGTTTTAAAATTTTACGGAGTCAAAAATCTAGTTAAATTTTAATTTCAAATATTTTATTGTAACAAATGGTATAGTTGATAGGTGGTTAGTGCATTTTTCAATATTTAAGTTTAGAAAGATGGTGGATCAAATTGAACATTTTCTATTTTTTTTTCTTTCCTAATTTTCTTTTGACAAAAAAGATGACAGGAGAAATTTATTACAACGGGCAAAAACTAAAGGAAATTGTCCCCCAAAAATTTTGTGCATATATAAGCCAATTTGACCTACACATTCCTGAGATGACTGTGAGGGAAACTCTAGATTTTTCGGGCCGGTGTCAAGGTATTGGAAATCGAGCAGGTAATGTTGTTTGTTTCTAATTATGGATATTTCCCCTATAAGATATATTTTAAAATTTAGGAACCAATTAAATTGACACATATAACATAAAATTCAATAATTAAATTTGTTATTTAACCTTTAAAAAAAAAAAAGTGTATGTTGATTGATAATATTTTATTCCACCCACAGTGAACTTTAAATTTTTAATAAATAATTAACATTCTGTGTGGTTGTTTGATTCTCAATGTGAAGATATGACGAAGGAGGTTTGTAAAAGGGAGAAGGAACAAGGAATTATTCCAGATCCTGATGTTGATATTTACATGAAGGTAATATATATATAATTCTTTAATTTTTTTTGTTTTATGCATTAATTAATATTTAAGGTCTGTAAGTGCTTTTAAATAGGCCATTTCTGTTGAAGGACTAAGACAAAGTCTTCAAACTGACTACATACTCAAGGTCAGTTCTCTTTCCCTTAATTTGCTAAGTGACTCAATTTCATTCCAATTTAAAATTTTTGTTTTATTTAATTTCAACCCTTATATTTGAATAAATGGTAAAACAAATGCTTCCTTTACCCCACCCCCACACGCGCACACACGCTGTTTTTCTATCACTATGACATGCTTCATAGAGAGATTATCTAATATAGAATTGCTCCAAACTAAACACAATTAACCTTAGAGCTATTATGATTGAGCCACTGAAAAAAAAAAACGTGCATCTTATTGGTGTAAGTAATAGCTATCAATTTTTTAAAAGTTTTTTTTTACTATACTTTCAAATGTATGGTCGGTTCATTCATATACCCCTCCCTTTACACGGTGTTACAAAAGTGTATATTGTCCCAAAGAATTCAAACGAGAATAAATATTAGTTTTACCATTTTTCTAATTTTCTAAGGATAATATTATTGCAGATCCTTGGGCTTGATATTTGTGCAGACACTATAGTTGGAGATGCTATGAGAAGAGGTATTTCAGGTGGTCAAAAGAAGAGATTAACTACAGGTAAAGTTGATATATAATTTCCCAAATATTCCAAATATACTTTATTCTTTTTCCGCCATTGAAACAAATAAGACCATTTATTTCATAATTATTACCACCAAAAGTTGGAATATTATTCATGAAATTTTATAAATGTTTCAAAATTAGAGGAGTAAAAATATGCTAGAATGCTAGACGAAAAATGGGACATGAAACATTAGTGTAGCGAATGGTGAGTTGGATTGAAAATCGAGACATATTTCAGGTCATCGTCACGAAATATTTCACGAGAGGATCAAGTGAAATAATGCAACTTTTGAAAGAATAAGGGTAATATTGAAATGCTAAAAAATCACAAACATTATTCTTGAACTTTGTCTTTTGTTTCAAAAATACCTATATTCTAACTTATAATTTTATTACTTTTGACCTTTTATAGACATTTTAAAATTACCCTTAATTAGAGTATAAAATCTAACACAATATTTGACCAATTTTGAGACCTAAAATCGTGTGATAATGGTCTTGAACGGAAATTGAAACACAAATATACCACGACATTGTTTCACATCACCCACCACACACATCCATTTCAGGTCTCAATTTTGATCCAAAATTCTAACAAGGTTGCCACTTCCATAAGGTTTTGAAACATTCCTAAAGGCCTTTTTTTAGCGGCAATAATAATAGTGGTGGTGGTGACGACGACGATGATAATAATAATAATAATAACAATAATAATAATAATAATAATATTATTATTATAATAAAGGAAAGTCGATTGAATATTATTGAAATTAAAAAATTCATGCATGCAGGAGAAATGATGGTTGGTCCATACAAAGGCTTGTTTATGGATGAAATAACAAATGGATTGGATAGTTCCACGGCCTTCCAAGTTGTTTCTTGTCTACAACATTTGGCTCATTTCACAAATGCTACCATTCTTGTTTCTCTTCTTCAACCATCTCCTGAAACCTTTCAACTTTTCGATGATTTGATCCTGATGTCGGATAAAAAGATCGTATATCAAGGTCGTCGTGATCGAGTTCTTGAATTCTTCGAGCATTGTGGATTCAAATGCCCCAATAGAAAAGGGGTTGCAGATTTTCTCCAAGAAGTTATTTCAAGAAAAGATCAACCACAATTTTGGTATCCCAACGAAGAAACTCCATACTCATATGTCTCGGTGGATGAATTTTGTAGGAAGTTCAAGTGCTATAATAATTCAGACAAGAAATTAGTTGATGAAGAAGCAATTTCAATAAAATTACCTTTTGAAAAATCCAAAAGTTGCCAAGAAATAAATGATGTTTCTTCTACTTCTAAATGGGAAGTGTTTAAAGCTTGTGCATCAAGGGAGCTCCTCCTCATCAAAAGAAATTCCTTTCTTTATGTCTTCAAATCATGCGAGGTTAGTGCCTTATTTACTTTAATAAAGTATCTTTGTTTTTGACAAACATGAGCATAGCAATGTCATATACCCCTTATGTTTTTTAATTAAGATAATATTTGGGTGCATCCCACGCTACATCTATATTTGTGCAATTCGTTCAAGTGTCCAATCACAAGTTGTCACGTGACAATTTTTTTTTTCTTTGTGATTAACCATACATAAAAATGGGGTATAGTCTACCAGCTGCACCTAAGTATTACTCTTTTTTTTTTAAGTTCAAGGTCAAGTTCAAATTTTCACATCCTGCGTTTGTTGTATATACCTATTATTTACTATCATTTTTCTTTGTTTTATAAACTAACTAATTCATTTTTTTTAGTTTTAATTAAAAATTTGAAAACTAAAAATAAAAATAATAAATAAAAAAGGGTAGTTTTCAAGGATCTAATTTTGCTTGTAAAAATTGGTCTAAGATTTCAAGAGTGTTTCCAAAAGATTAAAAAAAAAAAAAAAAAAAAAAAAAAAA
>QLSR01001474.1:143475-214633 GCA_031780015.1 Citrullus colocynthis
AAAAAAAAAAAAAAAAAAAAAAAAAAAGTTAAATTACAAGTTTGTTCTCAAAATTTAGAAATTTATGTTTATTTAGTGTCTCTAAACTATCAATTACGTTCATGTCTAATAAGTCCTTAAATTTTTAACTTTGTGTCAATAGATTCCTTAGGATGGTGTTTCTTTGGGTTACCATTCTTACTTCAAATCTCAAATTTGGACCATACCCTTTTGGGCTTTATAGCCAACTCTAATATCATCATATATTAGATGCCAATTAGTTTTGATATGAAACCCCATGTTTACCTATATGGTATCAGAGTCTAATCAAATCCAAGTGGGTATATTCAGTCCAAAATAAACGAATTGAGATTCGGTCCAAGAATGATGAACTTAAAGAGACACCTTTTTGGGAATTTCACATTGCAAAAGATGAGAAGAAAATCACAATCTTTATAAAAATACATGAATTACTTCTTTAATTCTCAATTGGTTTTGTGATAAAATTCCACGTATATGTAATATATATAAACCAAATACCAAGAAATTTTGGAATAGAATAAACATATATACACATTTTTAATTGAAGTATACTTAGAGGTGTTTGTGTTTTGTTTGTGGGCAGCTATTTACAATTGGTTTGATGACAATGACTGTGTTTCTAAGAACTGAAATGGAAGTTGATGTTGAACATGGTAATTACTACATGGGAGCTCTATTTTTTGCTCTCATTTTACTACTTGTTGATGGGTTTCCAGAATTGGCAATGACCATTCAAAGACTTGAAGTTTTCTATAAACAAAAGGAATTCTACTTTTACCCAGCATGGGCCTATGCAATTCCAGCTGCTATTTTGAAGATCCCTCTTTCACTTTTGGAATCATTAGTATGGACTTCTCTTACTTATTATGTCATTGGCTTCACCCCTCAACCTATTAGGTCAGTTTCCATACACTCTACAACTCTCCTTAATTACTTCATTCATTTCTTAATTAATTACAAACATATGTATGACTGTGGGCCCGCTTGAATTGATTTAAGAAAAAAAATGTTTATCAAAACAATCATTTTTATTTAAACCCTTTTGAAAAAATTGTTTAGAATGCACATTAAAATCCATTTTTAATGGTTGCCAAAATGACTTATTTTTTAAATTAAACACTTACAAATGTACTCCAAACACACCCTATATATATTTACACCTAAGGTCTTAGCTCATTGGGTAATGATTGAGGCACGTTATCTTGGCGGTTGGTTTAAAAAAAAAAAAAATCTCATTGGATCTCTCAGCTAGCTTGTTGATGTTGACATATGTTATGTTATTTCACTTCTTTCTAATTTCTTTGTACTTCTCAATATATATAACACGATATTTGTCCTTTATACTTTGGATCTCATTTCATTTACGTACGTTCAATGAATCTTGAAATTAGTTGTGTTTTTATTAGTTTGAGGTCAAGTTAATTTTTATCCAACTTTATATAGTAAATAATAATATTTACATTAGGTCTCTAAAAAATTTTTAGGGAAGGGTTCACAAGAGAATTAGTTTTTATTTTTATTTTTTAACAAATTAACGAGAATGTAACTATGGTGATTAAAACTTTTAATATGATTGAAATTACGTAAATATATTTAAAAATACAAAGACGAAAATAAAATGTAACTTCAGAGTACACATAATAATAATGAGATAATGATATATATTTTAACTATGATTTATATGGCAATAAGTTAGAATTAAAATAAGGTTAAAACTTTTTTTTTTTTTTTTTTTGAGTTCCCATTAAAGTTGTCACTAAGTAGAGGATTCCCATTAGACCCATTGTGTTTAATATATTAGGTAGCCACTAACATTCCATTTATATACTCCTTTTCAATCAATTCGTTTGACTTGACCTTTTAAATATTTTAAAGGTCACATAATAGAAATTTTGAAAAAAGGATCGTCATCTTTTCCATGTTTTTTTATTTATTTTAGATTTAGAACTTGAAAATGCAGAGTTATACTAAAAAAGAAAAAAAAAAATATATATATATATATATATATATATATATATATATATATGACAAATATATTTTTCCATGTTACAAACAAATTTTTATTTTGACAATATTAAAATATCTATAATAATATAATTAATATAATGTTAATGACATAATATTGTAGGAACTATTGTAAGTTTGAGAGCTTAATTTTTACAATTGAAAATTTGAAGGTAATTACAATTACCATCGTACTTTAGTAGTGGTTTTTGCAATTTGCTCTAATAATAATTTATATCGAATCCTTAGAACTTTAATTAAGTTTTGGCGTAGTGGTAGTACTAATTAGTTATGATTTTTTTTAGGTTCTTTCGACAGTTTATTCTTCTGTTTGGGGTACACTTATCAGCATTATCCATGTTTAGAATGATAGCTTCGATCTTCCAAACCAATGTTGCTTCTATGACAGTAGGCAATTTTGCAATATTATTTGCTTTGTCATTTGGTGGCTTTCTCATCTCACATCGTAAGTAATTTTCTTAATCACTTCTCTATAACTCATTATTAAGAAATAATAATAAATATAAGAATGTAATGGAGTAAGTGGGTATAGTCGGGTCAATTTTTCTTAAAACTTTACTTGAATTTTGCAAAAACATTCCTAAAATGTGAGTACAAAACAGAGTAGCGTGTATAAACTTTAATTTCAAACAAAATCAATTGATTATCAAACGAGAGTAATTATTAAATATTAATACGAAAGAAAATGACACTATTAGAGTTTGAATTTTGAGAACTTAGGAAAGCTCCGACAACGAAAGAAAGGAAGGAGTCCATGTAGCTGCTGCGACATGTTAAATCATCATTCACTAAAAGAAATTAAGATCATAAACAAAATGATAATTTTAAAAATATTTTCAATAAAGAGAGATTGATTTTTAATTTAATTAATTTTTGGAATTATGCAGCCTCCATGCCAGCTTGGTTGGAATGGGGTTTCTGGGTTTCACCAATTAGTTACGGAGAAATTGGCCTTTCTCTCAATGAATTTCTTGCTCCAAGATGGCAAAAGGTAAGACTCTTTAATTATTCTAAAACAAGATTCGTTTAACATTCCTATCAACATTCATTTTTATGAACTATGAATACATAGGATGAAACGAATCAAAGTTTTCATTAAACAACATACTAACATTTAATCATGAACCTAAGCATAGCTCAACTAATCAAGTCATGCACTTATTGTTAACTAAGAGATCAGATGTTTGAATCATCAAATCTCAGACAAGTTAGAACTAAAAACATATCCACATTTGATCATTTTCTTGAATATTAAAAAAAGGTTGTGTTGGTCCCAAGTATATGATTGGTTTGTGATTGAATTTTTATAGATACAAGCTACGAACACTACAATAGGTCATGAAGTGCTTCAAAGTCGAGGACTCGATTATCCTCAAAGCATGTATTGGATTTCACTTGCAGCCTTGTTCGCATTTGCACTCATTTTCAATATTGTATTTGTCTTGGCCCTAACTTTCCTCAAGCGTAAGTTCATTTTGTTCTGTTAATTATAAGTTTAGTCTCTAATAAGTCTATAAATTTTTAATTCTGTGTCTAATAAATCCCTAAAGTTAAAGATATCAAATATGTCCTTAACCTTAAAATTTTGTATCTAATAGGTCCTTAACATATTTAATTATTTTAAAAAAAATAAATTAATCTTTTATACATAAAATTAAATTTTGTGTCTAATAGATTATTGAATTTTTTATTTTGTGGCCAATAGATACACGAGTTTTAAAAATATATATAAAATAGATCACGTCAAAGACCTATTACACATAAAATCAAAAGTTTAAAGCCTGATTAGGTATAAAAGTTTGAAAGTTTAGAATCTCATTAGATATAAGAGTTGAAGGAACTATATTTAACAATAACATGAAAGTTTGGAAAACTAAAATTGTAAGTTTACTTTCCTTCTATGTTGTTTTGTGTTTTGATTCAAAGTGGGAATTGCATATAAATATGAAAAAGAATTATGCCTAATGATTTTATCCAACATTTAGCTCCTGGATCGTCTCGTGCTATTATCTCATATGAAAAGCTTCTCCAATCAAAGAACAGTGAAGAATGCAATGGTGGAGCTAGTTCGGGGGAACAACAGCCTTTTAAGACCGTCATAGAATCCACCAAAGGTCACACATTCAAATTATTATTATTATATTTTTCTTGTTATTAAAATGAATTTATATATGACTTTTTTTTTCATGGTTCCAATGTTTTATATAACAGGAAGAATAGCATTGCCTTTCACACCTTTGACAGTAGTGTTTCAAGATTTGCAATATTATGTGGACATGCCATTGGTAATGCTCTTTACACCCTTATACTATATTAGCTTGTCTTTTGAGGTTGTTTTTAAAACATTTCTTTTTTTAATTGTATAGATGACCCAAGCACAAATGAGGTTTGACATGGTTTCTCAAAATAAGTTTTTCTGATATCTTCCTTGTGTCAACAAATCTTTTTTTGAATATTTTCATTTTGGTGCCTTGTTCTAGCTCTCTCTCGCTCCTAAACTTTTCACTCTGCTCCCATTTGCTCATTTCGCTCCCTAGCATAATGAAGGCTTTGTCGAAAGTCACTGCAGGAAAAGGAGCGAGAGAAGAAAGTGAGAAGAAAAATAGAGCAAGAGCATGAGAAAAATAAAATAAAATAAGAGATCTCTTGCACTAGCAAAAGTTAAAAAAAAACTTTATTTAGAAAAATCACGTGAAATCTTTGGGAGACTTTTTAGGTCAATCCATCAAAATATTCCTTTTATTTTTACTTTTAGACAACTGTTGTTAAGATTTTTGCTTGGCTGCTTCATTCATAGAGAGACACAAACTCTCACTTGATCCATATTCCGGAAAGTATTAACTTTGTGTACTTTGATTCAAGGAAATGAAAGAAAGAGGTTTCACCCAGAAGAAACTCCAACTCCTTTATGATATAACAGGGGCTTTAAGGCCGGGTGTCCTTACAGCATTGATGGGTGTTAGTGGAGCTGGAAAGACAACTCTGCTTGATGTTCTTGCAGGACGAAAAACGAGTGGATACATCGAAGGAGAAATCAAAATTGGCGGTTTTCCTAAAGTTCAACAAACCTTTGCCCGAATATCTGGTTACTGTGAACAAACTGATATACATTCTCCTCAAATAACAGTGGAAGAATCTCTGATCTTCTCTGCTTCGCTTCGTTTGGCATCCGATATCGACTCGAAAACAAAAGCAGTATGGTCTTTTTCTTCCATCTTTAGCTAAAACTGATTTAATGTCTCTGATGTTGATATTAGTTTTCTATCACATAGCAATTTGTGAATGAAGTCCTTGAGACCATTGAACTTGATGGCCTAAAAGATATGTTGGTTGGCATACCTGATGTTAGTGGTCTATCGACCGAGCAACGTAAACGGTTAACCATTGCTGTAGAGCTTGTTTCCAATCCTTCTATCATCTTCATGGATGAGCCAACAACTAGTTTGGATGCAAGAGCAGCTGCCATTGTCATGCGAGCAGTTAAGAATGTGGTTGATACTGGAAGAACAATAGTTTGTACCATCCACCAACCGAGTATCGACATCTTTGAATCATTTGATGAGGTAAAAATCTTTCAAATGCTTTAATGCTCAATTCTATCCCCATCTCACTATTTGTTGTCTAAGATGAAATGATTCCTTTCAAATGCTTTACGAAAAGAATTTTTTTGGGGGGTGGGGTGGGATGGACTATTACTTTTCTAAGGCTGTTTCTCACCTGTCTATGCAGTTGATTCTTTTGAAAACTGGTGGTCGGATGATCTACTACGGACCGCTCGGACAACGTTCAAGAAAGGTTATAGAATATTTTGAGGTCAGCCTGCTCTAAAATTAGCAATGGTCTGCTTATAACCATATGCTCCATTTTCATAACCTTTGTGAAAGCTTTTCATTTTCTATTGCATACAGCATGTTCCTGGGGTTTCAAAGATGAGAGAAAACTACAATCCTGCAACATGGATGTTAGAAGTTACCTCTCCATCAACAGAAGATGAACTTGGCATAGATTTTGCTCAAGTGTACAACAACTCTGCTCTACATGAGTAAGTTGAAAGCTCCATAACTCTTTTTATTTCAACCAAGTAGGACTCCAAATAGTGTGTGATGAGGCACATTTTGGTTGTAGTTTGAACTAAACGTGTAATTTGGGAAGGGGTGTGTTAAGATAAGAGATGACATTTCTATTCTAAAACGACATGAAACAGGTCTTTCTATAATATTCTTGTTTTGCAGAAACAACAAAGACCTTGTAAAGCAGTTGAGCAGTCCACCTCCCGGTTCGAGAGATTTGCATTTTTCAAACGTCTTTTCGCAAAGTTTCGTCGGACAGTTGAAGGCTTGCTTTTGGAAACAAAACATGTCATATTGGAGAAGTCCTTCTTATAACTTGCTCCGTTTTGTTCGTACAGTTGTAGCATCTTTTATTTTTGGGATACTATTCTGGAAACAAGGAAAAGAGATGTGAGTACTTTATGCAAATATTATTGTTCACTGTCTAATTTCATAAATGTGAAAGCTTTTTAGAACGTTCTCACAGCAATATGAGACTGACAAACATGTAACTTACCTTGGGTTGAGTAGACTATTATAACTCACTCAATGTTTGGGCCTCTCATTATAATAGTTGAAGTTTCGAATTATTATAACTCACACTTAGCTAGCAGCAAAATTATTTGAAAACCCTCATTATCCAGAGTATTTACTATTTTATAACCATCCTCTCTTTCTTTGTAACCTAGATCAAAATAGTTTATACCCCATACACATACTATTATAACTCATAAACTATAATAATTATTGATTATAATAATCAACTCAAAGCCCCAAGCAATCCCTTATTATTATTATTTATTTATTTTTTTTTCTTTTTTTGTGTTTGAAGAGAAAACCAGCAAAACTTGTTCAATGTTTTTGGTTCGATGTACACTGCTGTAATCTTCCTTGGCATTGACAACTGTGGATCGGTCCTTCCTTATGTATCAATGGAGAGAACTGTGATGTACAGAGAAAAGTTTGCTGGGATGTATTCTTCATGGGCTTATTCACTTGCACAGGTACATATTCATCTGAACTTCTTCAATCATTTTGATCCTAATGGTTGCTTAGCTTTTAGCTTAAATTAGAAGTTTATTCCCAAAACTTTTGAGCCCGTGTTTAAGAGGTCTATAAACTTTACAAAGTGTCTGTTAAAGTCCATAAACTGTCAATTTTGTATCCAATAGGTCCCTCAACTTTAAAAGTGTAAGCAGGAGGTCATGTGTTCGAACTCTTAGAATGTCATTTCTAAACTGAATATGGTATCAAAGCAGAAGGTCTCGTGGTCGTGCCCCTAGAATGTCATTTTCTTTCCAATTAATACTGACTTCTACTTGTTGGGTATTCTACAAATGTTCAAGCCCACCAGTGAGGAGAAGTATTAAAGTATTGATACAACTAAATTTACCACAGCCAATAAACTTAAGATTTTTGGTTAATTAGTGGTTTAGCAATAATTAATAGGTGAATATATATTAGCCAATTTTTTGAGATTTCAGCTCTATATATTGTGAAAGTCCTCTAATAAGTTAAGCTCAAACTTCAAAACTTTTTCTAACTCTACAGGTGATTGTTGAGGTTCCTTACATATTTATACAAGCAGCTACCTATGTCATTATCACTTACCCAATGATTGGATTCTATGGATCAGCATCCAAAGTATTTTGGTGTTTCTACTCAATGTTATGTGCTCTTCTCTGCTATAACTATCTTGGGATGTTACTTGTCTCCGTTACACCAAACTTTCAAATTGCTAACATCTCGTCCTCTGCCTTCTACACCATCTTCAATCTCTTTTCTGGCTTTCTTGTTCCAAATCCGGTAAGCCATGTTTTATTAAGTGAAGCTTCTCCTTAGTGTTGTTTATTTTGCCCCTTTTTTTCCTCCCTATGATTGAGACTAAATCTAGTACTATAGTTAACTTTTGTAAGTATACCAATTTATACTCTACATTACATTCTGTTTGGAAAAACGTAATGTGAAACTTATAATTGTAATGAATGGTCTAAATTGATTGGTTTATGAAAATGTAGAGTTTAATTGGCTCAAACAATAAGTTTCACGCGATTTTGGTTGAAGGAAATCCTGAGAAGGGTGTAAGTTGATACACTTACGAAAGTTTAGGATTTAAATTGATACAATTATTAGTTCAAAGTTTTATATTAGTCCAAAATTTTATGACAAGGATCAAAAGGGTGTAAAAATCTTGAAGTTGAAAGGATGAATGAAATGAGTACTAAGGTTAAAATAGGAAATAATGAGTATTATTTCAATTTCTTTATGTAATTAGAGTCTGGCTTGTCTTGTTAGATTGTCTCTTTATTTGCCTTCATTTTCTCTCCTTGAAGCTCGGTTTCTCCAAAAAGAAAAGAAAAGAAAAATGCACATGTTAGAACGAAACTATTTTTCATGCAAAATTCTTTTCTTACTTTTAGAGTAATTATAAGAAAAAAAGTGAGATTCAATGAATGAAAGTTGCTACATTTTTATGCAGCAAATCCCAAAGTGGTGGAAATGGATGTATTACATTACCCCAACATCATGGACTTTGAATTGTTTGCTAACTTCACAATATGGAGATTTAGACAACACATTGATGGTGTTTGAAGAAGAGACAACAGTATCAGCATTCTTAAGAGATTATTTTGGGTTTCATCACAATCAACTTCCCCTTGTAGGAGTCATTCTCATACTCTTTCCTGTTGTATTTGCTCTTCTTTTTGGATTTTGCATAGGAAAATTGAACTTCCAGAAAAGGTAAACAAAACCAATTTCCTTACCTTCCTTTAGTAGAAAATGAAAGACTAAATTAAATTTAGTCCATGATGTTTATTCAATATTTTTTCTTTTCAAAGTTTTAACTGTTCATCATTAATCTACTAAGAATTTGAGACCTAACTTGAAATTTTATAGAGAATGCCATTCTTACAAATTCTTTACTAAGTTGTAGCAAGAACAAATGCTTCCTTTAATAGTACCTCACATTTGTTGTACAAATTTAGTTGAAATATATATATGTATATAAGTCTTATGCTCATTCGATTGAAATGTCTTGAATCTTCATTTAGGTACTATTTTCTTAACCACCCTTTGTGGGAGTCATTATTGCTATATTTTGTACTTTGTTTCTTCTCAAGATAATAAAACAATTTTCTTCTTGTTCTTTATTCTTTGTTTGTCGATTGTTTCTGTCACAACAAAATCTTGTACATTTGTTAGTCGGACCTCTTTGAGATTCAATATTTAGAACTATTTAGTGTGTATATATTTATATATATAACATAAAACCAATTCTGGACACCCTGATGAAATATGGATTTCGAAGATAAGGAAGGTAAGGTAATTGGTTTTATGTATCTTCTCTGGAAGTTCAATCTTTCTATACAAAATCCAAAAAGAAGATCAAATACAATAGGGAAGAGTACGAGAGTGACTCCCACAAAGGGAGGTTGATTGTGGTGATACCCAAAGTAATCCTATTAAGAAAGTTGATATTGTTCTTCAAATACTATCAATGCCTTTTTTTTTTTTTCTTGAAATGAAAATGTGTTTTTCATTGATAAAATGAAAAGAAACTAATGCTCAAGATACAAAACATCAAAATACAACAATGCGCAATAACAAGTATAATAACCGTAGTACTATGGATCAACAGGTGCACCAAGACATCTCAACTAAGTTGACATCCTCATAGCACCCTATCCACTTATAAGAAGAAGCTATCAAAACAAAAGACAAATAGACTACTTGTTTGATTACAAGAAGATATAAAAGCATTCCAGTTGAGATAGTAATATCCCGAATAGAATAATCAACAGAAAAAACTTTGACCAAGAGCACCAAGAAGAGGTAACAAGTGGGCAGATCCAAATCAGTCTAACCAATCAATAGCCTTGTTGTGGAAGACTCTTTAGTTTCACTCAAACCAAATTTATTATGAGTCCATGATATTAGGCTCATATAACACAACCATGTCCACCAATTTGGGATTTGTAAGAAAATAAATTTTTCATTAATAATACTTTCTTGCTAACATGAGTATTCTTTTTCTTTTCTTTTCTTTTTCTTGCTTTTTTGGGAAGCCAAGCTTTCATGGAGAGGAAGGCACACAAAAAGATATCCTATTTTAATCTCGATAATAGGGAAGAAAAAAGGGCAAAATATACAACAATAAGGAGGAGCTTGTCTTAATAAGACATGGCTTACTGGATTTGGAACGAGAAAGCCAGAAAGGAAATGGAACATTGTGTAGAAGGCAGAGGACAAAATGTTCGCATTGTGAAAGTTTTGGTGTAATGGAGACAAGTAGAGAAGAGAAAAGCACATAACATTGAGTAGAAACGCCAAAATACTTTCTATGCTGATCCATAGAATCCAATCACCCAAGTGATAATGACATAGGTAGATGCTTGAATAAATAAATACGGAACCTCAACAATCACTTATAGGGTTGGAAAAAGTTTTGAAGTTTGAGCTTACCTATTAGAGGATTTTTCAAAATACAGAGCTGTAAACCTTAGAAAATTGGCTAATGAATTGACATTATAATAGTTAAAGTTCCCAATTATTATAACCTACACTTAGCTACAATAGAACTATTTTGAAAACTTTTATTGTCTATAGTGTTTACTATTTCAGTATTTTGTAACCATCCTCTCTCCCTTAAAACATAGGAGAGGAACAACAATAAGAAACAATAATTTTGAACTTCAAGACAAGGAAGACAATTGAGCTCCCAAAAACCCACCACAGATGGAGAAGAGGCTGAAGCTTCAAGCACAAAAACTAATTGATTATCCGATGGAGAGATAATCTTTAGAACTAAATGGTTGCCAAAAGAAAAAACGCTTGAAAGAACGAGAAACCATTCCCGAGGAGCCAAAACTACAACTTTAACATCGATCAAATAAATAGCTTATGTCATGGAATCCCAAGCCAAAGATATGAAATGATCCCAAAGACATAAAACACTCTAACCATCGGCAGCCATAAGAAGAGAACTTTGACATATAATCTTTGAAGAAGAAATTCTCCATAGCAAAACTCAGAACTCCAACCACAAGAAAAAACAGAATCAAACAACATCAGAAGAACAATCACAAAAACTCTTCTGGATGTAAAAGAATTACAGAGATTCCCAAAACTATTATCTCTTCCTGTTCTGAGGTCGAATTTGGAACCAGAATTTACGATTCTTCACTCCTAACACTTGCCGAAGAATCATCACAATCATCCTCAGTCACATGACTTTTTGGACTTACAATGGATGGAATTTCCTTCGTTAAATTGGATTTTCCATTTGGAACTGCAAAATTTGTTCTAGTGACAGCACGGTTGGAATAAGAAATCTCGGGCTGTTTTCTAATGCAGCAAATTTCAATTACATCAGGATTAAAAACAGCATCCTTTGATAATAATAAATCCCCACATTTACGAGACTAAATTTTTTTATAAGTAGGCATAAAAGTAGGCCTTTGTAATTTATGTTGAGGAGTTTTGAAAGTTTGAGAATCAGACTTTTCCTTTTCTGTCACCAAGATTTTAGGATTGTTTGCCACTGAATTAAATGCTGATGACAAATCTACTTGATTAATACCAAGGGAAAATGATGGCTGCATTAACTGATTGTTATCATCAAGCAAGACAAAATTATTTTCCATTAAAACCCTTGTGTTGCCTTCAATCTCGGGAAAATGCACAACTTTTGAAGGGGGTCTTTGGGGCTTTCCAAATTCTTCTTTGTTTTTTATTGAAAAAGGAAAGAATTAAATCCTCCTTGGGAGCTGATGAAGGAGAAGCAATAACTGCGGCACACGACTTTGAAGAAGAGAAAGAAGACCGTTGGACATCCAAAATTTTAAATGCAGGAGAGGGAAAATTATGTTGATTGATTTCTAAGATTTTATCCTTGCAATAAATGCCCTCAGAAAGTCTGGAATTCTTTCAGCATCTTTGAGAATTAAATCGGGCGCGGGAAATATCCAAGGACTTTAATAACTCACAAATCTCTATCTTCTCTCCTCATTTGTAACTCACAAACTTTAATAACCACATACTATAATAACCAACTCAATGCCTTAGACAATCCCTTAGTGGTTTAGAGTTCTCGGGCAAGATGCTTTCTTTGCTACTTTGTGAACTAGTTAGTTAAAGAAATAAAGGGTTTTCTCAGTGTGGAGTGTTTGAGACAAGGTGTGTGGAGTTTACCCATTTTAATGCCTCGCTTTTGATGTATATGAAATTTTTTTCACATCAACATAATTTTCACTTCCTTTCTTTTGAGCTTGTAGAAATGGAAGCAAAAAATAAAAGCTTGACCATCAGGATTGAAATGAATGAAGAAATTAAGATGAATGTGTACATGTGCAAGTGAATAAGCCAATGAACATGTTAGGAATCAAGGTAGTATGGGCTACCTTTGTCCCATATTGGTTAGAATGGGATGACCAATGTGGTTCTTAAGTGGCTTGGTTCTCCCACCTCAATAACTAGTTTTTGGGGTGTGGTTTTCCAAGGTGTTTGAATACCTAACAATGATATCAATACCAGTTGTTGACGCTCCGTTTGGAATTCGGGTGTGGCCAAGTGAAGTACAGTCGGAGTAGTGGCTTGGCTCAAGATAATAAAGGGTTGGACATGCTTGCCACTCTCCTAATACTTAGAGAACTAAAATGGAATGGCACCAAAAGCTTTCACATCCATATAATTAGACAATGAACAATATAATGCATAAACTACTCAACTCTTTTCCTTGTTTCCAAAATAATATACCAAACATAAAAGTTGATGCAATTGTGCATACAAAACAAATCAAGTTATAAGAAAGACTTCTCCAATATGACAAGTTTTGTTTCCAAAGGCAAGCCTCGAATTGCTTGATGAAACTTTGCAAAAAGACGCTTGAAAAAACAAAAATCTTTCAGACTCAAGAGATTGTCCATCATCTCATTTACATCCAATATGGTTCGACATTTCTTTGGCCTCTAATACCAAAAATCATATGAATGTCTGAACTTTACGCACAAACTTACATTTTCAATGTCCTTTTCGCCATTTAATTCCAAACTAATCTTTTCCAAAATTTGATTTTTTATCATGTTGTGCAATGCATTCAATAATCCTCCATGTGTCTTTTTACTATTTTAATTACATAGTCTAATTTATATTACCATATCCATGTCCATGGCAAATCAATTTATGCATTAGCTTAAGACTTAATCCACTTTGCTAATCCTTTATCCAAAGAATGACAAAAGTTCTTCAATTAAAATCTTGAAGCCCCATCTCACACTTTAATCAAAATTTCTTGTAACCTATCTTACTTCCTCCCTACATACATAGCCAAAGAATGGCAAAAGTCCTTTTTCTTTTCATGTGTATTCCATTCAATCGTCCAATTACGTAGTCTACTCTACTCTTTTTTTTACGTGTATTCCTTTTTTTCTTTTTCCTACTTCCATTACATAGTCTGATGCTATCTTCCAACATCCATGTCAATGACAAATCACTAAATGCACTATCTGCTTCGATCCTTTATCCAAAGAATGGCAATAGTTCTTCAATAAAAAATTTGAAATCCAATGTCACACATTAATCCAAAATTCTAGTATCCAAACTTACATTCCTTCCTCTTTGCATACATAGCCTTAAAACTCAACAAACTCAAGAGATGGTCCACAATCTTGTTTACGTCCAATGTAATTGAAATTTCTTGTGCCTATATAAGCTAATAAGCTAATATCCAATGAATGTCTGAACTTTTGACACAAACTTAGCACATTCTCGAAGTCCTTGGGAGCATTTTATTCCAGACAAATCATTCCCAAGGATTTTTTTTTTTTTTCATAAGTATTTCATTCACAATAGACCTCCATTTGTCTTTTTCCTATTTTATTTACATAGTTTAATCTTATCTTCCTGTTAAAATATAATATTTTACATTTTATGTATAATCATCCTTTATCGTAATTGTACGTATCTAGCCTAGGGTTTCCTTGTTCCCTATATATATGTAACTTTATTTTTAATAATATAAGGTGAATACATGGATGAGATGAAGAATTTTGTGGTATTTAATGTAATTCCCCTAGTCTCAAAGATCATAGAACACAAGTTAAATGGATCTAATTACTATGATTGGCGTCGGAGAATTTTGTTTTATTTACAAAACGGATATGGGTGATCATATGACTGCGGATCCACCAGAAGATGAAAAAAGAAGAAGGATTGGTTTTTTGATGACGCCTCGAATTCATCTTCAGATCAAAAATTTAATTGAGAGCGAGGTAATTGGTTCGGTCAATTATTGTAATTCTATGAAGGAGCTCTTAGAATTTTTAGAATTTCTATACTCGGGTGAAGAGCAAATCCAAATCCTTGAAATGCATATTTAGGTTATTTGGTGTTCAAAAGGGGTATCGTTGTTTTTGTCCTACTCTTAATTGATATTTTGTAACATTTTTCGAAGATATGCCTTTTAATCCATCACCGTCGAGTTCTTATCAGGGGGGGGATGACGATCTTTTTATCTATGAGATTGCCTCTCCCACATCATCATCTATTCCGTCTTCCTCTGTGGCTCTTCCATCTCGTCCACCCATTACTCAAGTCTACTCCAGGCAACCACCACAATAACCTTCAAGCACATGTCCTACACCAATGACATCTTCGACAATTGATCCAAGACCAAGTGATGATCTTCCCATAGCCCTTCTAAAAGGTAAACTTATCCTATTTCTTCATTTCTTTCATATCATCAGTTGTCCAGCCCACATATTCGAAAAGGTCAAATGTTAGATACTAAGATCTACGTCTATGGCAAATCACTTCATGCATTATGCTAACACCCAATCCAATTGATTAAAATCTTATATCCAAAAAATGACTTGAGTTCAACAATCTCGTTCAAACTCACACTTTAATCCAAAATGCATGGATCCTTAATTCTTTTCCTTCCTCCTTGTATAGATAGCCAGAAACATCCTTGTTAAGATAGTACTTTTTCTTTTGAAGTGTATTCTATGCAATAGTCCTTCATGCCTCCTTTCCTATTGTCGGTTAGGTCGTCAAATGTTGGCTTCTCGTATCCATGTCCATGGAAAATGACTTCATGCATTATCTTAACACTCAATCCAATTGACTAACATCTTATATCCAAAGAATGACAAGACTTCTTCAGTCAAAAACTTCTAGTCCAATCTCAAAGTTTAATCCAAAATTCTTGTATCCTAAATTATCTTCCTTCCTGCTTACATACATAGTCAAAAACCTCCATCTTAAGATAGTCTTTCTTTTCTTTTGACGTCCAAAAGTGCTCCATGTATCTCTTTCCTATTCCAGTTAGCTTCTCTAACGTTATCCTCCCATATCCATGTCTATGGAAAATCATTTCATGCATTATATTAACACTCAATCAAACTGGCTAATCTTATATCCAAAGTCTGACACTACTTCTTCAATCCAAAATTTCTAGTCCAATCTCACACTTTAAATCCAAAATGTTTGTATCCCAACTTTTTTTCCTTTCTCCTTGTATAGATAGTCATAAACATGCTTTTGAAGATAGTCCTTTTTAAGTGTCCACTTCCTAATCAACACTTTGTTGTTTGTACTATATTCTCATTATATCGACAAAAATTTTGTCTCCTTTTAAAAAAAGAAAAAATAGTCCTTTTTCTTTGGAAGTGTAGTCTATTGAATAGTCCTTCATGTGTCTTTTCCTACTTTGGGTTAGGTTGTCAAATGTTAGCTTCTATGATCTATGTCCATGGCAAATCACTTTATGTTAACACTCAATCCAATTCACTGAAAACTTCTAGTCCAATGTCACATTTTAATCCAAAATGTTGGGATACTAAATTGTTTTCCTTCCTGGTTGTATAGATAGCAAGAAACATCCTTGTTAAGATAGTACTTTTTCTTGTGAAGTGTATTCTATGCAAGAGTCCTTCATGCCTCCTTTCCTATTTTCGATTAGGTCGTCGAATGTTAGATTTTCATTTCCATGTCCATGGAAAATAACTCATACATTATCTTAACGCTCAATCCAAATGACTAAAATCTTATATTCAAAGAATGACTAGACTTCTTCAATCAAAAACTTCTAGTCCAACCTCATAGTTTAATCCAAAATTCTTGTATCCTAAATTATTTTCCTCCATCCTTACATACATAATCAAAAACTTCTACTCCATGCATTATGTTGACCCTCAATCCAATTGACTAAAATCTTATATCCAAAACATGACTTGAGTTCTTCAATCAAAAACTTCTAGTGGAACTTATTATTTTGCAAATACAATGATGATATGCTTAAAAATTTGAGAAAGACTATTGAATTTTTCGAGTGGTGTTCGGGTCAAAAAGTTTATTGGGAAAAATCTGCACTTTGTGGGATCAATATTGGTGATAATAAGCTAATGACAGCAGCAACTAAACTCAAATGCAAGGTGGAATACCTCCCCATAATGTACCTTGGGTTAGCTTTAGGGGGTACCCTAAAAAAGAAGCATTTTGGCAGCCGATCATAAGGAAAGTTCAAGATAAGTTGGACAAATGGAAGAGATACAACCTGTCAAGAGAGGGTCGTGTTACTCTTTGCAAATCAGTCCTCTCTCATCTCCCAACATATTATATGTCCTTATTTTTAATGTTGGAGAAGGTGATAGCTTCTTTAGAACAAGCAATGAGGAATTTTTTTTTTGGAAGGCCACAAAGGAGGAAAAATCAATGACTTAGTTAGGTTGGAATTAGTCACGAGGAACCATTCCGATGGTGGCCTTGGAAACGAAAACTTAAGAGCAAAGAATGCTGCTTTGTTAGCTAAATGGGGCTGGAGATTCATGAAGGAATAGGACTCCCGTTGGCGTCAAGTTATTCAAAGTATTCATGGGAAAAGTTTGTTCGGTTGGCATACAAGTGGTTTTGTCATGTGTAGTCTCCATAGTCCTTTGGTCAGCAGTTCAAGGACATGGCTAAAAGTTGAAGCTTTGCAGTATTCAAGGTGGGAAATGGAAGAAGAGTAGCTTTTTGGTTTGATCCCTAGGAGAATAAACCACCCACTTAATGTTTTATTCCCACGTCTTTTCAAAATTTCATTAAATACAAGTGGCGCAATTTCAAATTTTTTTGGACCCTTCAACTTCATCTTGGTCCATCATTTTCAAGAGAAATCTTAAAGAAGAAGAAATTGTTGAATTTCAAGCCCTCCTTGGTCTTATCTCCACCTTTCCCATCACAACAATGGATGGCTCCCGGCATTGGGAGCTAGAAACTAATGAGAAATTCTCAGTAAAATCTCTTGTTAAACACCTCTCCCAGCCCCCCCCCCCCCCCCCCCCCCCCCCCCCCCCCCAAAAAAAAAAAAAATCCAAGTTCCAACAATTCTCTACCGTGAAAAATATGTGGATTACAAATTACTTAACAAATACGTTCCTAAACTAGAAAGCAATCATTACATAATAAAAACTGAAACAACATTTTGATGAGATTATTTGGGGCTAAATTGTAACAAAATTAAAGTACGGTTTGGTCCTAAGTGAGGAAGTCCGGGAGGGGGAAAGATTTAATATCTCCTTATAGGTGGTTGTTAACAAGCTATTTGGTAACTATGATCTTNGTGGTTCAATCAAAACTTCCAGCTCACTGCCTTTCCCCACATGTTAGTCATCTCTGTTTGGCCGATCAAGAAGACTTACAGCACCTCTTTTTCAGCTGCAAATATGCAAAAAACTGCTGGTTCAAATTATTTGAAAGCTTTAACCTAAGTTGGGTATTCGGTAATAAGTTTAAGGATAACGTGTTGCATTTGCTTATTGGTCCTAGGTTGAAATCAAAGCCAAATCTGATTTAGACTAATACGGTGAAAGCTATTCTATCAGAAATTTAGTTTGAAAGGAATCAGAGGGTGTTCCATGATAAAGCCTCTCCTGGGACGATTTGATTTGAGATTGCTAAACTAAATGCTTCCTCATGGTGTTCTCTTGCCAAGACATTTGAAGATTTCTCTATCCAAGACATTTGCATCAATTGGAAGGCCTTCATTAACCCCTCTCCTATTAGCATTTTAAAAGCGAGGATTCTTTCGCTTGTATTAGTACTCTTGCTAGTCCACAACCTTTTCGTACTAGTCCGAATTATCTTATTCCACACAAGATCTTTTAATCTCTTGTATGGGAGATGATAAAAGTGCTAAAGGGGTGATGGCTGGGTGCACTTGCTAATCCGTTAGATATCTTTGTATTCCATTCACTTGTATGTCTTATTTCATTTCTTAATGAAGAGGCTCGCTTCCTTTTTCAAAAAATCAAAAACTTCTAGTCCAAACTCACACTTTAATCCAAAATGCATGGATCCTAAATTGTTTTCCTTCCTCCTTGTGTAGATAGATAAAAACATTCTTGTTAAGATAGTACTTTTTCTTTTGAAGTGTATTCTATACGGTAGTCCTTCATGCCTCCTTTCCTATTTTCGGTTAGGTCATCCAAATTCGGCTTCTCATATCCATGTCCATGGAAAATGACTTCATGCATTACATTAATCTTCAATCCAATTGACTAAAATCTTATATCCAAAGAATAACTAGACTTCTTCAGTAAAAAACTTCTAGTCTAATCTCAAATTTTAATCCAAAATTCTTGTATCCTAAATTATCTTCCTTCCTCCGTACATATGTAGCCTATAAATCTCAATGTTAAGATAGTTTTTCTTTTCTTTTAACATCCAAAAGTGCTCCATGTATCTCTTTACTATTTCAATCAGCTTCTCTAACGTCAACTTCCCATATCCATGTCCATGGAAAAATCACTTCATGCATTACATTAACACTCAATCCAATTGGTTAATCTTATGTCCACAGCATGACACAACTTCTTCAATCCAAAATTTCTAATCAAACCTCACACTTTAATCCAAAATGTTTGCATTCTAACTTTTCTTCCTTTCTCCGTGTATAGATGTCATAAACATCCTTTTTAAGATAGTCCTTTTTCTCTGGATGTGTAGTCTACTAAATAGTCTTTCATGTGTCTTTTAGTATTTTCGGTTAGGTCGTCAAATGATAGCTTCTCAGATCTATATCCATGGCAAATCACTCCATGCATTATGTTAACACTCAATCCAATTGACTAAAATCTTATATCCAAAACATAACTTGAGTTCTTCAATCAAAAACTTCTAGTCCAAACTCACACTTTAATCCAAAATGCATGGATCCTAAATTGTTTTACTTCCTCCTTGAACAGATAGACAGAAACACCTTGTTAAGATAGTACTTTTTCTTTTGAAGTGTATTCTATGCAGTAGTCCTTCATGCCTCCTTTCCAATTTTCAGTTAGGTCGTCCATGGATGGCTTCTCATATCCATGTCCATGGAAAATGACTTCATGCATTATATTAACCTTCCATCCAATTGACTAAAATCTTAAATCCAACGGAACTTATAGTCCAATCTCAAAGTAAAATCCAAATTTCTTGTATCCTAAATTATCTTCCTTCCGCTGTACATATGTAGCCATAAACCACAATGTTAAGATAGATATCTTTCTTTCTTTTGACTTCCAAAAGTGCTCCATGTATCTCTTTCCTATTTCAACTAGCTTCTCTAACGTCATCCTCCCATATACATGTCCATGGAAAATCACTTCATTCATTACATTAACACTCAATCCAACTTAATAATCTTATATCCAAAACATGATAAAACTTCTTCGGTCCAAAATTTCTAATCAAATCTCACACTTTAATCCAAAATGTTTGCATCCTAACTTTTCTTCCTTTCTCCTTGTATAGATGACCATACACATCCATTTTAAGATAGTCCTTTCTCTTTAGATGTGTAGTCTACTAAATAGTCCTTCATGTGTCTTTTCCTATTTTCGGTTAGGTCATCAAATGTTAGCTTCCCAGATCTACGTTCATGGCAATTCACTTCATGCATTATGTTAACACTCAATCCAATTGACTAAAATCTTATATCCAAAACATGACTTGAGTTCTTCAATCAAAAACTTCTAGTCCAAACTCACACTTTAATCCAAAATGTATGAATCCTAAATTGTTTTCCTTCCTCCTTGTATAGATAGATAGAAACATTCTTGTTAATATAGTACCTTTTCTTTTGAAGCGTATTCTATGGAGTAGTCCTCCATGCCTCCTTTCCTATTTTCGGTTAGGTCGTCTAATGTTGGCTTCTCATATCAATGTCAATAGAAAATGACTTCATGCGTTATCTTAATCGTTAATCCAATTGACTAAAATCTTCTATCCAAAGAATGACTAGATTTCTTCAGTCAAAAACTTCTAGTCCAATCTCAAAGTTTAATCCAAAATTCTTGTATCCTAAATTATCTTCCTTCCCCCTTACATACATAGCCACAAAGCTCATGTTAAAGATAGTTTTTCTTTTCTTTTGACGTCCAAAAGTGATCCATGGATCTCTTTCCTATTTCAATTAGTTTCTCTAACGTCATCTTCTCATATTTATGTCCATGAAAAATCACTTCATTTATTACATTCAAACTCAATCTAAATGGCTAACCTTATATCCAAAGCAAATTTATTACATTCAAACTCAATCTAAATGGCTAACCTTATATCCAAAGCAAGACACAACTTCTTCAGTCCAAATTTTCTAGTCCAATCTCACACTTTAATCCAAAATGTTTGCATCCTAACTTTTTTTCCTTTCTCCTTGTATAGATGGCCACAAAAATCCATTTTAAGATAATCCTTTCTCTTTGGATGTGTGGTCTACTAATTAATCCTTCATGAGTCTTTTCCTATTTTTGGTTAGGTCGTAAAATGTTAGCTTCTCAGATCTACGTCCATGGCCATTCACTCGATGCATTTTGTTAACACTCAATCCATCGACTAAAATCTTATATCCAGAACATGACTTGAGTTCTTCTAGTCCAAACTCACACTTTAATCCAAAATGCATGGATCTTAAATTGTTTTCCTTCCTTCTTGCATAGATAGATAGAAACATTCTTGTTAATATAGTACCTTTCCTTTTGAAGTGTATTCTACGAAGTAGTTCTTCATGCCTCCTTTCCTATTTTCGGTTAGGTCGTCCAATGTTGGCTTCTCATATCCATGTCCATGAAAAATGACTTCATGCATTATCTTAACCGTTAATCCAATTGACTAAAATCTCAGAGTATAATCCAAAATATCTGTATCCTAAAGTATCTTCCTTCCTCCTTACATACATAGCCATAAACCTCCATGTTAAAGATAGTCTTTCTTTTCTTTTGACGTCCAAAAGTGCTCCATGTATCTCTTTCATATTTCCATTAGCTTCTCTAATGTCATCCTCCCATATCCACGTCCATGGAAAATCACTTCATGCAGTACATTAACACTCAATCCAATTGGCTAATCTTATATCCAAACCATGACACGACTTCTTTAGTTCAAAATTTCTAGTCCAATCTCACACTTTAATCCAAAATGTTTGCATCCTAACTTTTCTTATTTTCTCCTTGTATAGATGGTCATAAACATCCTTTCTAAGTTAGATGTGTAGTCTACTAAATAATCCTTCATGTGTCTTTTCCTATTTTCAATTAGGTCATCAAATGTTAGCTTCTCAGATCTACATCCATGGAAAATCACTCCATGCATTATCTTAACACTCAATCTAATTGACTAAAATCTTATATCCAAGAATTGACTTTAGTTCTTCAATCAAAAACTTCTAGTCCCAACTCAAACTTTAATCCAAAATGCATGGATCATAAATTCTTATTCGTCCTCCTTGTATAGATAGCCAGAAACATTCTTGTTAAGATAGTACTTTTTCTTTTTAAGCGTATTCTATGCAATAGTCCTTCATGCCTCCTTTCCTATTTTCGGTTAGATCGTTCAATGTTGGCTTCTCATATCCATATCCATGGAAAATATCTTCATGCATTATCTTAACACTCAATTCAATTGACTTTTTTTTTTTTAAAGGAAACAAGTCTCTTTCATTGATAAAATGAATTGAGACAATTCTCAATCTTTTGGGTAAAATATAAATATGTATGTAGAAGGATCAGCGAGCACCAGGACATCTTAACTGTGTTGACACCTCCCTAGCACTCTCGTCATATCCCAAACCCAAAATAAAATAGAGAATACATTATTCATGCTTGGAGGAAGGATCACATTACAAGAGATAAAGACTGAAAATAGGCCATGCGGAAGGAAAGACTATCGATACAAGGAGAAAGGAAGAAAATTTTATATGTAAAGAATGACTACACTTCTTCAGTCAAAAACTTCTAGTTCAATCTCAAAGTTCAATTCAAAATTCTTATATCCTAAATTATCTTCCTTCCTTCGTACATACGTAGCAATAAACCTCAATCTTAAGGTAGTCTTTCTTTTCTTTTGATGTCCAAAAGTGCTCCATGTATCTCTTTACTATTTCAATTAGCTTCTCTAACGCCATCTTCCCATATCCATGTCCATAGAAAATCACTTCATGCATTACATTAAAACTTAATCTAATTGGCTAATATTATATCCAAAGCATGATAGGACTTCTTCAGTCCAAAATTTCTAATCCAATCTCACGCTTTAATCCAAAATATTTGCATCCTAATTTTTCTTCCTTTCTCCTTGTATAGATGGTCATAAACATCCATTTTAAGATAGTCCTTTCTCTTTGGATGTGTAGTCTACTAAATAGTCCTTCAGGTGTCTTTTCCTATTTTCTGTTAGGTCGTCAAATGTTAGCTTCTCAGATCTACATCCATGGCAAATCATATGCATTATGTTAACACTCAATCCAATTGACTAAAATCTTATATCCAAATAATGACTTGAGTTCTTCGATAAAAAACTTCTAGTCCAAACTCACACTTTAATCCAAAATGCATGGACCCTAAATTGCTTCCCTTCCTCCTTGTATAGATAGATAGAAACATCCTTATTAAGATAGTACTTTTTTCTTTTGAAGTATATTCTATGTAGTAGTCCTTCATGCCTCCTTTCCTATTTCCGGTTAGGTCATCCAATGTTGGCTTCTCATATCCATGTCGATGGAAAATGACTTCATGCATTATATTAACCTTCAATCCAACTGACTAAAACCTTATATCCAAAGAATGACTAGACATCTTCAGTCAAAAACTTATAGTACAATCTCAAAGTTTAATCCAAAATTCTTGGATCCTAAATTATCTTCCATCCTCCGTACACGCGAAGCCATAAACCTCAATGATAAGATAGTCTTTCTTTTCTTTTGATGTCCAAAAGTGCCAAATGTATCTTTCTAATTGGCTAATCTTGTTAACATAGTACTTTTTCTTTTGAAGTGTATCCGATGCAGTAGTCCTCCATGCCTCCTTTCCTATTTTCGATTAGGTCGTCCAAATTTGGCTTCTCATATCCATGTCCATCGAAAATGACTTCATGCATTATACTAATCTTCAATCCAATTGACTAAAATCTTATATCCAAAGAATGACTAGACTTCTTCACTCAAAAACTTTTAGTCCAATCTCAAAGTTTAATCCAAAATTCTTGTATCCTAAATTATCTCCCTTCCTCATTACATACATAGCCATAAACCTGCATGTTAAAGATAGTTTTTCTTGTCTTTTGACGTCCAAAAGTGCTCCATGTATCTTTCTACTATTACAATTAGTTTCTCTAACGTCATCCTCCCATATCCATGTTCATGGAAAATCACTTCATGCATTACATTAACACTCAATCCAATTGGCTAATCTTATATCAACGAATGACTAGACTTCTTCACTCAAAAACTTTTAGTCCAATCTTCTTCAGTCCAAAATTTCTAATCCAATCTCAATCTTTAATCCATATTGTTTGCATCCTAACTTTTCTTCCTTTTCTCCTTGTATAGATGGTGATAAGCATCCTTTTTAAAATAATCATTTTTCTTTGGATGTGTAGTCTACTAAATAGTCCTTCATGTGTCTTTTCCTTTTTCGATTAGGTCGTCAACTGTTAGTTTATCAAATCTACGTCCACGGCAAATCAATTCATGCATTATGTTAACACTCAATCCAATTGACTAAATTCTTATATGCAAAAAATGACTTGCGTTCTTTAATAAAAAAAACTTCTAGTCCAAACCCAAACTTTAATCCAAAATGCATGGATGCTAAATTCTTATCCTTCCTTTTTGTATAGATAGCCAGAAACATTCTTGTTAAGATAGTACTTTTTCTTTTGAAGTGTATTCTATGCAATAGTCCTTCATGCCTCCTTTACTATTTTCGGTTAGATGGTCCAATGTTGGCTTCTCATATCCATGTCCACGGAAAATGACTTCGTGCATTATATTAATCTTCAATCCAATTGACTAAAATCTTATATCCAAGGAATTATTAGACTTAGTCAGTCAAAAACTTCTAGTCTAATCTCATTAATCCAAAATTCTGGTACCTTAAATTATCTTACTTCCTCGGTACATACAGAGTCATAAACCTCAATGTTAAGATAGTTTTTCTTTTCTTTTGACATCCAAAAGTGATCCGTGTATCTTTTTACTATTTCAATTAGCTTCTCTAACGTCATCCTCCCATATCCATGTCCATGGCAAATCAGTCCAAAATTTCTAATCCAATCTCACACTTTAATCCAAAATGTTTGCATCCTAACTTTTCTTCCTTTCTCCTTGTATAGATGGCCATAAACATCAATTTTAAGATAGTCCTTCTCCTTTGGATGTGTAGTCTATAAATAGTCCTTCACGTGTCTTTTCCTATTTTCGGTTAGGTCGTCAAATGTTAGCTTCTTAGATCTACGTCCATGGAAATTTACTCCATGCATTATGTTAACAATCAATCTAATTGACTAAAATCTTATATCCAAAACATGACTTGAGTTCTTCAATCAAAAACTTTTAGTCCAAACTCACACTTTATGCATGTATCCTAAATTGTTTCTTTTCCTCCTTGTATAGATAGATAGAAACATTCTTGTTAAGATACTACCTTTTCTTTTGAAGTGTATTCTATGGAGTAGTCTTCCATGCCTCCTTTACTATTTTCGGTTAGGTCGTCCAATGTTGGCTTCTCATATCCATGTCCATGGAAAATGACTTCGTGCATTATCTTAACTATTAATCCAATTGACTAAAATCTTATATCCAAGGAATGACTAGACTTTTTCAGTCAAAAATTTCTAGTCCAATCTCAAGTTTAATACAAAATTCTTGTATCCAAAATTATCTTCCTTCCTCCTTACATACATAGCCATAAACCTTCAAGTTAAAGATAGTTTTTCTTTTTTTTTTTTTTGACGGCCAAAAGTGCTTCATGGATCTCTTTCCTATTTCAATTAGCTTCTCTAACGTCATCTTCCCATATTCATGCCCATGAAAAATCACTTCATGTATTACATTCAAACTCAATCCAAATGGCTAATGTTATATCCAAAGCAAGATACAACTTCATCAGTCCAAAATTTCTAGTCCAATCTCACACTTTAATCCAAAATGCTTGCATCCTAACTTTTCTTCCTTGCTCCTTGTATAAGATGGTCATAAACATCCTTTTTCAGATAGTCCTTTTTCTTTGGATGTGTAGTCTACTAAATAGTCCTTCATGTGTCTTTTCCTTTTTTCGATTAGGTCGTCAAATGTTAGTTTATCAGATCTACGTTCACGGCAAATCAATTCATGCATTATGTTAACACTCAATCTAATTGACTAAATTCTTATATCCACAAAATGACTTGAGTTCTTTAATAAAAAAACTTCCAGTCCAAACTCAGACTTTAATCCCAAATGCATGGATCCTAAATTATTTTCCTTCCTCCTTGATTGATAGATAGAAACATCCTTGTTAAGATAGTACTTTTTCTTTTGCAGTGTATTCTATGGAATAGTCCTTCATGCCTCTTTTCCTATTTTCGGTTAGGACTCTTTTCCTATTTTCGGTTAGGACGTCTAATATTTGCTTCTTATATTCATGTCCATGGAAAATGACTTCATGCATTATCTTAACCATTAATCCAATTACCTAAAATCTTATATCCAAAGAATGACTAGAATTCTTCACTCAAAAACTTCTAGTCCAATCTCAAAGTTCTATCCAAAATTCTTATATCCTAAATTATTCTCCTTCCTCCGTACATACGTAGCAATAAACCTCAATCTTAAGGTAGTCTTTCTTTTCTTTTGATGTCCAAAAGTGCTCCATGTATCTCTTTGCTATTTCAATTAGCTTCTCAAACGCCATCTTCCCATATCCATGTCCATGGAAAATCACTTCATGCATTACATTAAAACTTAATCTAATTGGCTAATATTACATCCAAAGCATGACAGGACTTCTTCAGTCCAAAATTTCTAATCCAATCTCACTAATCCAAAATGTTTGCATCCTCACTTTTCTTCCTTTCTCCTTGTATAGATGGCCGTAAACATCCATTTTAAGTTAGTCTTTTCTCTTTGGATGTGTAGTCTACTAAATAGTCTTTCATGTATCCTTTCCTACTTTCGGATAGGTCATCAAATGTTAGCTTCTCAGATCTACGTCCATGGCAATTCACTCCATGCATTATGTTAATACTCAATCCAATTGACTAAAATCTTATATCCAAAAAATGACTTGAGTTCTTCAATCAAAATCTTCTAGTCCAAACTCACAATTTAATCCAAAATGCATGGATCTTAAATTGTTTACCTTCCTCCTTGTATAGATAGCCAGAAACATCCTTGTTAAGATAGTACCTTTTTCTTTTGACGTGTATTCTTTTTATGCAGTAGTCCTTCATGGCTCCTTTCCTATTTTCAGTTAGCTCGTCCAAAGTTGGCTTCTCATATCCATGTCCATGGAAAATGACTTCATGCATTAGATTAACCTTCCATCCAATTGACTAAAATCTTGTATGCAACAAATGACTAGACTTCTTCAGTCAAAAACTTATAGTCCAATCTCAAAGTTTAATCCAAAATTCTTGAATCCTAAATTATCTTCCTTCCTCCGTACATATGTAGCCATAAACATCAATGTTAAGATAGTTTTTCTTTTCTTTTGACATCTAAAAGTGCTCCATGTATCCCAAAAACTATTTCAATTAGCTTCTCAAACGTCATCCTCCTATATCCATGTCCGTGGAAAATCACTTCATGCATTACATTAACACTCAATCCAACTGCCTAATCTTATATCCAAAACATGACACGACTTCATCAGTCCAAATTCCTAATCAAATCTCACACTTTAATCCAAAATGTTTGCATCCTAACTTTCTTTTGCTTTCTCCTTGGATAGATGGTCATAAACATCGTTTTTAAGATAATCCTTTTTCTTTGGATGTGTAGTCTACTAAATAGTCCTTCATGTGTCTTTTCCTATTTTCCATTAGGTCGTCAAATGTTAGCTTCTCAGATCTACATCCATGGAAAATCACTCCATGCATTATGTTAACACTCAATCCAATTGACTAAAATCTTACATCCACGAAATGACTTGAGTTCTTTAATCAAAAACTTCTAGTCCAAACTCACACTTTAATCCAAAATGCATGGATCCTAAATTCTTACCCTTTTGCCTTGTATGGATAGCCAGAGACATCTTTGTTAAGATAGTACATTTTCTTTCTAAGTACTCTACATTAGTCCTTCATGCTTCATTTTCTATTTTCAATTAGGTCGTCCAACGTTGGCTTCTCATATCCATGTCCATGGAAAATGACTTCGTGCATTATCTTAACACTCAATCTAATTCACTAAAATCTTATATCCAAAGAATGACTAGACTTCTTCAGTCAAAAACTTCTAGTCCAATCTAAAAGTTTAATCCAAAATTCTTGTATCCTAAATTATCTTCCTACCTCCTTACATACATAGCCATAAACCTCCATGTTAAGATAGTTTTTCTTTTCTTCTGACGTCCAAATGTGCTTCATGTATCTCTTTACTATTTCAATTAGCATCTCTAACACCATCTTCCCATATCCATGTCCATGGAAAATCACTTCATGCATTACATTAACACTCAATCCAACTAGCTAATCTTATATCCAAAGTCTGACACGACTTCTTCAGTCCAAAATTTCTAGTCCAATCTCAAACTTTAAATCCAAAATGTTTGTATCCCAACTTTTCTTCATTTCTCCTTGTATAGATAGTCATAAACATCCTTTTAAAGATAGTCCTTTTTAAATGTGCACCTCATGATCCACACTTTGCTGTTTGTACTGTATTCTCATTATATCAATGAAAATTTTATTTCCATTTCAAAAAAAAAAAAGGATCTTGTATATATAGTCATAAGGACTATTGCATTCCCTTTTCTTTAGAACTGTAGCCTATTGAATAGCCCTTCATGTGCCTTTTCCTACTTTGGGTTAGGTCATCAAATGTTAGCTTCTAAGATCTGTGTCCATGGCAAATCAATTTATGTTAACACTCAATCCAATTCACTAAAATCTTATATCCAAACCATAAAAAGACTCCTTCAGTCAAGAACTTCTAGTCCAATGTCACAATTTAATCCAAATTTTGGGATACTAAATTGTTCTCTTTCCTCCTTGTATAGATAGCAAGAAACATCCTTGTTAAGATAGTACTTTTTCTTTTTAGGTGTATTTCATGCAATAGTCCTTCATGTCTCATTTCCTATTTTCGGTTAGGTCGTCAAATGTTAGTTTCTCATATCCATGTCCATGGAAAATGACTTCATGCACTATCTTAACACTCAATCCAATTAACTAAAATCTTATATCCGAAAAAATGATTGGACTTCTTTAGTCAAAAACTTCTAGTCCAATCTCGAATTTAATCCAAAATTCCTGTATCCTCAATTATCTTCCTTCCTCCTTACATACACAATTATAAACCTCCATGTTAAGATAGTTTTTCTTCTCTTTTAACCTCCAAAAGTGCTCAATGTATCTCTCTACCATTTCTATTAGTTTCTCTAACGTCATCTTCCCATATTCATGTCCATGGAAAATCAATTCATGTATTACATTAAAACTCAATCCAACTGTTTATACTTATATCCAAAGCATGACACGACTTCTTCAGTCCAAAATCTCCAGTCCAATCTCACGCTTTAATCCAAAATGTTTGTATCCTAACTTTTCTTCCTTTCTCCTTGTAGAGATAGACATAAACATTCTTTTTAAGATAGTCCTTTTCCTTTGGATGTGTAGTCTATTGAATCTCATGCTTTCATGTGTCTTTTCCTATGTTTGGTTAGGTCGTCAAGTCAAATGTTAGCTACTAAGATCTATATCCATAGCAAATCCATTCATGCATTATGTTAACACTCAATCAAATTGACTAAAATCTTATATCCAAAACATGACTTGAGTTCTCCAAACAAAAACTTTTAGTCCAAACTCACACTTTAATCCAAAATGCATAGATAAAAAATTCTTATCCTTCCTCCTTGTATAGATAACCAGAAACATCCTTGTTAAGATTGTATTTTTTTTCTTTTGGAGTGTATTCTCTGCAAGTAGTCCTTCATGCCTCATTTCCTATTTTCGATTAGGTCGTCCAATGTTGGCTTTTCATATCCATGTCCATGGAAAATAACTTCATGCATTATATTAACCTTCAATCCAATTGACTAAAATCTTATATCCAAAGAATCACTAGACTTCTTAAGTCAAAAACTTCTAGTCCAATCTCGAAGTTTAATCCAAAATTCTTGTATCCTAAACTATCTTCCTTCCTCCGTACATACGTAGTCATCAACCTCAATGTTAAGATAGTCTTTGTTTTCTTTTGACGTTGAAAAGTTTTCCATGTATCTCTTTACTGTTTCAATTAGCTTCTTTAACGTCATCTTCTGATATCCATGTCCATGGACAATCACTTCATGCATTACATTAACACTAAATACAACTGACTAATCTTATATCCAAACCATAACGCGACTTCTTCAATCCAAAATTTCTAATCCAATCCACACTTTAATCCAAAATGTTTGCATCCTAACTTTTTTTCCTTTCTCCTTGTAAAGATGACCATAAACATCCCTTTTTCAGATAGTCCTTTTTCTTTGGATCTGTAGTCAACTAAATAGTCCATAAGCCTTTTCCTATGTTCGGTTAGGTCATCAAATGTTAGCTACTAAGATCTATGTCCATGGCAAATCACTTCATGCATTATGTTAACACTCAATCCAATTGTTTTAAATCTTATATCCAAAACATGACTTGAGTTCTCAAATAAAAAACTTCTAGTCCAAACTCACACTTCAATCCAAAATGCATGGATCCTAAATTCATACCCTTCCGCCTTGTATAGATAGCCAGAGACATCCTTGTTAAGATAGAACATTTTCTTTTTCAGTGTATTATATGCAGTAGTCCTTCATGCCATATTTCCTATTTTCTATTAGGTCGTCCAATGTTGGCTTCTCATATCCATGTCCATGGAAAATAACTTCATGCATTATATTAACCTTCAATCCAATTCACTAAAATCTTATATCAAACGAATGACTAGACTTCTTGAGTCAAAAACTTCTAGTCCAATCTCGAAGTTTAATCCAAAATTCTTGTATCATAAATTATCTTCCTTCCTCCGTGCATGCCTAGACATAAAACTCAATGTTAAGATAGTTTTTCTTTTCTTTTGACGTCTAAAAGTGCTCCATTTATCTCTTTACTGTTTCATATAGCTTCTCTAACATTATTTTCCTATATCCATGTCCATGAAAAATCACTTCATTTATTACATTAACACTCAATTCAACTGGCTAATCTTATATCCAAACCATGACACGACTTCTTCGGTCTAAAATTTCTAATCCAATCCACACTTCAATCCAAAATGTTTGCAACCTAACTTTTTTTTCTTTCTCCTTGTATAGATGGCCATAAACATCCTTTTTCAGATAGTTCTTTTTCTTTGGATGTGTAGTCCTTCATGTGTCTTTTCCTATTTTTGGTTAGGCGTCAAATGTTAGTTTCTCAGATTTACGTCTATGGCAAATCAATTCATGCATTATGTTAACACTCAATCCAATTGAATAGAATCTTGTATCCAAAAAATGACTTGAGTCGTCCAATCAAAAACTTTTAGTCCAAACTCACACTTTAATCCAAAATGCATAGATCCAAAATTCTTATCCTTCCTCCATGTATAGATAGCCAAAAACAACCATGTTAAGATAGTATTTTTTTTCGTTTGAAGTGTATTCTATGCAAGTAGTCCTTCATGCCTCATTTCCTATTTTCGGTTAGGTCGTCCAACGTTGGCTTCTCATGTCAATGTCCATGGAAAATAACTTCATGCATTATATTAACCTTCAATCTAATCGACTAAAATCTTATATCCAAAGAATGATTAGACTTCTTGAGTCAAAAAACTTCTAGTCCAATATCGAAGTTCAATCCAAAATCCTTGGATCCTAAATTATCTTCCTTCCACTATGCCTACGTAGTCATCAACCTCAATGTTAAGATAGTCTTTCTTTTCTTTTGACGTCCAAAAGTGCTTCATGTATCTCTTTACTATTTCTCGATCAGCATCTCTAATACCATCTTCTCATATCCATGTCCATGGAAAATCATTTCATGCATTACATTAACACTAAATACAACGGGCTAATCTTATATCCAAAGCATGACACGACTTCTTCAGTCTAAAATTTCTAAACCAATCTCACGCTTTAATCAAAATGTTTGCATCCTAACTCCTTTTTTCCTTTCTCCTTGTATAGATGGCCATAAACATCCTTTGTCATATAGTCTTTTTTCTTTGGATGTGTAGTCTACTAAATAGTCCTTCATGTGCCTTTTCCTATGTTCGGTTAGGTCGTCAAATGTTAGCTACTAAGATCTATGCCCATGGCAAATCACTTCCTACATTATTAACACTCAATCCAATTGACTAAAATCTTATATCCAAAACATGACTTGAGTTCTCCAATCAAAAACTTCAAATCCAAACTCACACTTTAATCCAAAATGCATGTGTCCTAAATTCTTACCCTTCTACCTTGTATAGATAGCCAGAGACATCCTTGTTAAGATAGTACATTTTCTTAAGTGTATTCTATGCAATAGTCCTTCATGCCTCATTTCCTATTTTCGATTAGGTCATCCAATGTTGGCTTCTCATATCCATTTCCATGGAAAATAACTTCATGCATTATATTAACCTTCAATCCAATTCACTAAAATCTTATATCCAAAGAATGTCTAGACTTCTTCAGTCAAAAATGTCTAGTCCAATCTCAAAGTTTAATAAAAAATTCTTGTATCATAAAGTATCTTCATTCCTCCGTACATACGTAGTCATAAACCTCAATGTTAAGATAGTCTTTATTTTCTTTTGATGTCGAAAAGTTTTCCATGTATCTCAATACTGTTTCAATTAGCTTCTTTAACGGCATCTTCCCATATCCATGTCCATCGACAATCACTTCATGCATTACATTAACACTCAATCCAATTGGCTAATCTTATGTCCACAGCATGTCATGACTTCTTCCGTCTAAAATTTCTAATCCAATCCACATTTTAATCCAAAATGTTTGCATCCTAACTTTTTATCCTTTCTCTTTGTATAGATGGCCATAAACATCCTTTTTCAGAGAGTCCTTTTTCTTTGGATGTGTACTCTACTAAATAGTCCTTCGTGTGTCTTTTCCTATTTTAGGTTATGTCATCAAATGTTAGTTTCTCAGATCTACGTCCACGACAAATCAATTCATGGATTATGTTAACACTCAATCAAGTTGACTAAAATCTTATATCCAAAACATGACTTGAGTTCTCCAATAAAAGACTTCTAGTCCAAACTCACACTTTAATCCAAAATGCATGGATCCTAAATTCTTACCCTTCCGCCTTGTATAGATAGCAGAAACATCCTTGTTAAGATAGTACATTTTCTTTTTAAGTGTATTCTATGCAGTAGTCCTTCATGCCATATTTCCTATTTTCGATTAGGTCTTCCAATGTTGGCTTCTCATATCCATGTCCATGGAAAATAACTTCATGCATTATATTAACCTTTTATCCAATTGACTAAAATCTTATATCTAAAGAATGACTAGACTTCTTAAGTCAAAAACTTCTAGTCCAATCTCGAAATTTAATCCAAAATTCTTGTATCCTAAATTATCTTCCTTCGTCTGTACATACGTAGAAATCATCAACCTCAATGTTAAGATAGTCTTTGTTTTCTTTTGACGTCGAAAAGTTTTCCATGTATCTCCTTACATTTTCAATTAGCTTCTTTAACGTCATCTTCCGATATCCATGTCCATGGACAATCACTTCATGCATTACATTAACACTAAATACAACGGGTTAATCTTATATCCAAACCATAACACGACTTCTTCAGTCCAAAATTTCTAATCCAAAATGTTTGCATCCTAACTTTTTTTTCCTTTCTCCTTGTATAAATGGTCATAAACATCCTTTTTCACATAGTCATTTTTCTTTGGATGTGTAGTCTTCCAAATAGTCCTTCATATGCCTTTTCCTATGTTCGGTTAGGTCCTCAAATGTTAGCTACTAAGATCTATGTCCATGGCAAATCACTTCATGCATTATGTTAACTCTCAATCCAATTGTTTTAAATCTTATATCTAAAACATTACTTCAGTTCTCCAATAAAAAACTTCTAGTCCAAACTCACACTTTAATCCAAAATGAATGGATCCTAAATTCTTACCCTTTCGCCTTGTATAGATATCCAGAGACATCCTTGTTAAGATAGTACATTTTCTTTTCTATGCAGTAGTCCTTCATGCCTCCTTTCCTATTTTCGGTTAGGACGTCGAATGTTGGCTTCTCATATCCATGTCCATGGAAAATGACTTCATGCATTATCTTAATGCTCAATCCAATTGACTAAAATCTTATATCCAAAGAATGATTAAACTTCTTCGGTCAAAAACTTCTTGTCCAATCTCGAAGGTTAATCCAAAATTCTTGTTGCCTAAATTATCTTCCTTCCTGCATACATGCGTAAGCATAAACCTCGATGTTAAGATAGTCTTTCTTTTCTTTTGACGTCCAAAAGTGCTCCATGTATCTCTTTACTATTTTAATTACCTTCTCTAACGTCATCCTCCCATATGCATGTCCTTGGAGAATCACTTCATGCATTACATTAACACTCAATCCAACTGGCTAATCTTATATCCAAACCATGACACGACTTCTTCTGTCCAAAATTTCTAATCCAATCCACACTTTAATCCAAAATGTTTGCATCCTAACTTTTTTTTCTTTCTCCTTGTATAGATGGCCATAAACTTCCTTTTTCATATAGTCCTTTTTCTTTGGATCTGTAGTCTACTAAATAGTCCTTCACGTGTCTTTTCCTATGTTCAGTTAGGTCGTCAAATGTTAGCTACTAAGATCTATGTCCATGGAAAATCACTTCATGCATTATGTTAACACTCAATCCAATTGTTTTAAATCTTATATCCAAAACATGACTTGAGTTCTCAAATAAAAAACTTCTAGCCCAAACTCACACTTCAATCCAAAATGCATGGATCCTAAATTCTTACCCTTTTGCCTTGTATACATAGCCAGAGACATCCTTGTCAGGATAGTACATTTTCCTTTTAAGTGTATTATATGCAGTGGTCCTTCATGCCTCATTTCCTATTTTCGATTAGGTCGTCCAATGTTGGCTTCTCATATCCATGTCCATGGGGAAAATGACTTCATGCATTATCTTAACACTCAATCCAATTGACTAAAATCTTATATCCAAAGAATGACTAGACTTCTTCAGTCAAAAACTTCTATTCCAATCTCATAGTTTCATCTAGAATTCTTCTATCCTAAATTATCTTACTTCCTCCTTACATACATAGCCATAAAAATTGATACTTTAGTCAGACAAGAGTCTTCTATATTCTAGGACCAATTGATTCTACAATGTGGATCAACAATGAGAAATAAAAATTGAACAGAACTTCAAAAATATACCGAAACAAAGCAGTAAACACAGAATGGTGAAAGCAGAATAATCTAACAGAACAACTTGAACTTGATTTGACGATGACTTTGAATTTATGGCAAACATACCTAATCTCTTGAGCCGCAAATTGTTTCTACCCCATACTCAATACCAACATAAAAGAACTCCATCTACGGTTCCTGCATTCAAACAGAAAAAGAAAATAGTTTGTCCATTATTACCGTTTCTCTATATTTCAAATCGATTTGAAGTTTTTATTTTTGAAATTATACCCAAATCTAATAATCTCGAAAAAGAAGTTTTGAAGCATGATTGGCGCCTACAGATTGATTAATTTCTTGGTGTGCAACTGAATTTGGATTTTATCGATTTTGGGTTCATCGTTGCACTTGGAATCATATTCAACTCCTCTGTTTTGTCTTGTTTCCACAAAATAAAACTTCCCAGAATTGTAGTCAAATGCAGGCATAATTCCTACTCCAACAAAGATTCCATCTACAGTTCCTGCATTCAAACAAAAAAACAAATAGCATGTCAACATAAAAGGTCTGTTGGGGATCTTTTTTAAATCGATTGCCCAAAAATTCTTTTGAGAAAAAAAAAATTGTTTGAAAGCATGATTGTAACTTCACTCGATTTTTTTTTTCTTTAAAGAAAAAGGGCCTGTGTTGGGGACGGTATTCAAACCAATTTTTAAATCAGTTAAAAAAAAAGGGAAACTATATTTGGATCGACTCTACAGATTGATTAATTTTATAATCTCGAAAAGGAAGTTCGAAACATGATTAGCCCCTACAGATTGATTGGTTTTTTGGAGTGTAATTGAATCGGATTTTACCGATTTTACGTTCACCGTTGGGCTTGGAATCATATGAGAAAATCCCAGCGGCCAAGCAGACAATTCATCAACATCAACTACTCCATTTGTCTTTGTTTCCTCAAAATCAAACTTCCCTGAACTCGTAGTCAAATGCGGACATGATTCCCCCTCTAACAAACAGAGTTCGTCATATTCCTTTTGATTACAAAGCCCCAATCCTCTGTAAACCCTAATCCTCGAAAAAGCCTAAAGGGGGTTTCTGGTTTCGGTGTTGATGGAGAGCTTTGAGATTGTAGTTAGTCTGAAAACTTGTTGAAGAAGAAAGTGTGAGTGAGGGAGAAACATATAAATGCAATTGTTCGTCCGAAATTCCCGGGACCAACTGGTGACAGCAATGAAATGTAACGGCTCAATCTTTGACTTTGACTTTGACTTTGACTCTCATCCATCATATTAATTAACGGCTACTTAAAGGGTTCATGTTTTCCTTTTAGTTGATTTTAATTCTTCCATAATTATACTGATTTTATAAGATATATTAACAATTATTTTGTTTAATTTTCAAACTAAATAAATCTTGTACAACAAATAAAGGCTTATTTTTCTTTTCTTTTTTAGTTCATAATATTTAAAGTTTTCATCACTTTCAAAAAAAACAATTAGACTTCCCTTAACAAAAATCCTAATTAATTTTAACTTATATTGAAAAATTAAAATTAAATTTATTTGATTAAAAAGAGAAATAATATAATGAATTAATCAATTACATTGTTCTCTTAATTCAAATAATTAATTACATTGTTGTGCATTTGTTTGATATGTTTATTAGCTTATATAAAAAAAAGTTTATTATCATATTATAAATGATTCCATTAAACATTTTAGTCTGCTTTTTCTTATTAATACATTTTAACATGTTGGTTGAAGTTACAAATAAAGACTTAGAATTTAAACATGAAAATATATATTACGTATATAACATGGGAGGTTTTTTTTTTTTTTTTTTTTAACTGGGAGATTTTTTATTAATACATTTTATCATGTTGGTTGAAGTTACAAATAAAAATTGAAAGAAAGACTTAGAATTTAAATATGAAAAACATATATTTTTTATAGAGCAGGGATTTTTTTAAAAAAGAAAAACAATGTGTGGAGTGGAAAATGAATTCCCTAACACAAGACAATATAATGATTAAATATGGTAGTAAGAAAATAAAAATTGAATGTTATCTCATTGAACTGAGTTTAGTCTTAAGAGTAAACTACGATTTTGGTATATGAGGACTTAACTTCATTTCCATTTGGACAACACTTGTGTCACGACCAGACATCTTTACAAAACATTCAAGTTAATTATTCACTATTTGGACGAGGGCTTCTAAAAACATCGTAAGCTAAACCCGTGCTGACGAATAACCAACCTGCAATGAATAGAGAAGGTATAGTAATGCTATGAATGACCCAGTATCGAATACTGGTGATAATATCAGCAAAAGAACGTTCTCCTGTGCTTCCAGACATGCCGAGCTCCACATATTCTTGTACAGTCAAAAGGGGATCGATTCCGTAAAAGATGAGATCAGTAAATGGAAATTAACTGAAATTATATCTTTGTAAGATCGTCAATATTGTACCGAGGGTGTTTTTAGAGTATACCGAATCAGTATAGCTATCCTTCTTCTGACGCAGCAACGCAATTTCACAATAAGTATCGAAATGAAGCACTAAATAATTTGTTTCTTCTTTTCTTGGTGCTTGTCGATGTAGAATCATGCACCATTCATTCAATAGAAAATTCTGAAAATTCCTGTCTGTAGTATTAAGGGTTCTCTCGGTTATTGGCTTCGGGCTAGAAAGCGAAGATTGGGTAAAATGTGAATCCGACTGGTTGGTTTATAATAATTCAGGAAGCAGATTCTTATAGTCCCAAAATTCACTTAAATTAGAGGTGAAATCTAGAAATATTTCTTTTGTGTTTGTAGTTATATTTTTGTTTGAATCTTTTTTGTTTATTTTAAGGAATTGGTTAGTCGTCCAGTAACAAGTAAGAGTAGTACATAGGATTCGATGAACGAAAGAGAACAACGAATAGAATAATAATAAATATTCGTAATGCACGGATTATTGTTGTTATATTAGACTCAAAGGATCGTTCTTCACCTAATTCGAAGAATGGTTTTAAGATGGAAAGAATAAATGGAGAACCTAGTTTCGAGCGATCTGATCGTGCGATACTTTTTTCTTTTTATTCAAGATTTTCTGGGAATGAACCCACTACAGAAAATCTAATTAGTTGGAATAAAATTTAAATAAAGGGCATTATAAGGTCATTCATTCTTCAGCGATTCAAAGAACATTTCATTTTTGGAATCAAGTTACACAACATAGTTTATTTATTATTTTTTCTTTTTTTGATTTTTTCTTTCTAATTATTTAGAATCCATTTAATAGATTTATATATTTACTAGATTTATATATTAAATTATTGTTTATAATAAGAATATTAGTTTTTACGCCTCTTGAGTTGTCCAATGAATCCGTTGATTGCGAATCGTGNCTCTTAATTTTGAGTTGAGTTTAACATGTTCATAAACTCAGTAAAATATTTCAACAAGTCTAATCTTTCACTTTATATCGGACATGCAAAATTCAAAATCCAAATTGCATTCTCTAAGCTCCTGAATCTCAACCCTTTTACCCACTATCAGAGAATGAATATGTGGCTTTTTCTTTTGAATTGTCAGCTACTAGAAATAACACTATACTATCCAAATGCTTTCAAATACCAATACATTGGTGCCTCTAAAACAAACTCAACCTCAACTGGAATGCTACAAAATTTTGAATAGTGAAAAATAAATCAACTTCTTCTAACATACATGCAGGGCGAAATGGAGATTCGAATTTGATAAGCAGTCCACCCTGCACAATCACGAGGCAACAGTAATGCTAACAAAATGTTATTGTTTTTCTTTATGTTTCTTTTTACCTTCCTTGAGTATTTGGGTTAATTTCGCATACATACACTTTTAACATGACTAACCTCACAAAAGAACCATCTAACCTATGTTTAGTAATTTAAAAAAAAAAAAAAGAAAAGAAAAAAAAAGAAAAAAGAAACCTCGAGGATAGATGACCATTTGACCATAATGAAAATGTGTGTCACAAATCTTTGTTAATAGGGAATCCTTTTTTAATCCCTTTGAGTTGTAGTGGAGATCACATTTCCATCTTATTAATGAGATTGTTATGTTTACTAAAAGAAAAAATAAATAAACAAGTAAATGAATTCTACGTACCAAAATTTTTATATAAATCAGAGCCAAAGAACTTTTACTCCCCAGAACCAAAAATAATGAACTCCATGAGAATGTTACAAGAAAAATCTTCTGCGGCTGGTATCCATTTCAGGCTGGAATTCAAAGAAAAGACGGGAAAAACACATTAGATAAACAAGATGGATGATCTAATAACATTTGAGTTTCATGCATTTCTGATCGAGAGACCTAGACTTACCTTATGAACCCATTCATATTCTCCGCCTTTTGAATCGAAAGTTCCGTGCTGCAAACTGATCAATTTCATTGTGAAACGAGGACCACATTCCTAAAAATCAAATCTCAGAATTAGTTGCTATTATTCCTCCTTCTCATTATTTAGTTTGTTTTTTCTCTAATTATTTCTCATATTTTACTCTCCTGATATCACTCTCATTCAAATCTAAACACAAAAAACAAAAACAAAAACAAAATTGAAACAAAGAATAACGTGGAAGTTTTGGACACTCTAAGTGATGGTGTGCTTGCAACTTGTTTATTTTGTTGACAGAGAAGAGAGATTAAGTACAAGGGAAGAAACATGACTATCTAAAAATGTCAATAAGTGATATTGCACAAGGTTAATGTAAGCATAAACTTAGGAATGTTCTCACACAAGTCAATTTTACTCCCACACACTCATCAGTTAGTTTCCAAATTGATTTAAAAAACAAAAGCCAATAGAAAATAATGTTGTTGATGTGCGAGGCTTAATGACTGAAAACAAAAGGAGTATGTTACAATAAGAAAATTTTGGCTTTCATACTATACTTCTCAGAAAACCCGCTCAACGTTTCTAAATTTCTCCAGTCCCAAAAAATTCTTTTTTTTCTTTTAATATCCGTGAGTATCCTGACCAGCTTACATGCACCTCGACTAATCTTACGGAACAATTTGCCTGATCCTACAACATTTTGGTGTCAAGGAAACCCGTAGGATATTAAATCCTAGGTAGGTGACCACCATGGATTGAACCCATGACACCTTGGCCCTCTGGCCTTTTTAAGATATTCCCACTACCACTAAGCCAACCCATGCTGGTTTCCCAGCCGCAAAAAAGAATTAATGTTAATCATCACCCTCAAAAAAATTAGAAGAGGAAAAAAGAAACTGAATTATAGAAAGAGAGAAGATAAAAACAAGCAAACAATATTGAAGTCTCCTAGTTGAAAAAGAAATCATAAAACAGCAACATTCTATGAGGAGTGGAAGGGAAGATATTAATATCTACCTGAAGCCGAGCAACTACTTTCTGCTGAAGAACTTTCTCACCCTTGGTATCCTTGGACTTATTTTTTGAGTCTGACTCTTTCTTATTTTCCTTGCTTTCAAAAATGTATCTGAGAAGATAAAAACACAAATTAATCATAGTCCAACTCATGTGCATACTAAAAGAAAAATATATCTATATAGTATCTCACCGATGATGCCGAAAGAATATAAAATCTCGTTGGTTGTGAAAAGTTGCAACCCGTCGACCACGAAAATTAGGATCTTGAGGGAATAGTGATTGTATTAATCTAAATCAACAAGACAACAAAAGTCAATGGATTGAGAAAAACTTGCGATGTCATAATTACAGAAGCACATGAACAAGAACACCTGAAAATGAAATGCAGACTTCATAAGAGGTGGTATTTGCATATAAAGCAATTTAGGTACAGAATGTAACCTTCCAACACGAAGACCAAGGCGTGTTGTGAAGTTGGTCAACACCAGCTCTGGCTGATGACTGGTTGGATTTCCATGATTCTACAAAGCAAGAAAAGTTAAAATGGCTAAAGTCTCATGGAAAATTTTATCCTCCGGAAAACCCAGTAGTAGTTATTATGCAACACAAAAATTCATGGGCTATTTCATTGACTTGAAACAGCATACCTTAATATCCTTACGTAAGACAACATTAGATATCTTAAAATGCGCAGTAGGTCCCTCAGGTAAGCCAATAATTAAAAGACCATCTGAAAAGAATCTCAAAACATTGCATTATATTGAGAAATGAATATAATCTATACAGCTAAGGAAACAAAATACTAGAAAAAGAGAGAACAAGTTTGCAAGAGACAAAAAGAAGGAACTGCAAGGTTTATGGAGGACTATCAACTTACCCAATTTTCTCCTACTCGTATGGACAACCATCAAAGAAGTGAAGTCCTCGGCATTTGCATATTCTATAATCTACAAGAAAGAGAAGAATTGATATTCAATAAATATGAGTATAACCTCATTTATTTTATAATTTCCTCTTCCTTCTTCGTGTTCATTAGAAAATGTAAATATGAGTATAACCTTCTTCAAATCGTTAGTTCCTCTCTTGTAGTAATGTGCATTTGGTATCACCGAAAGCAACTCTGATATAAAAGCAGGTCCAATCTGCAAATAGCATGTCACATACAAGCAGAAGATCTAAATATAAGGTACCATACCAACTCTAATCAAATGTGAATGTTTTAGGTCGGTCTCCATTTAGTGCATGTCGCTAAAAACAAAATTGCTACATAACTAATAATAATGAGGAATCTTACAGTAGAATTAAAACGACAAGTAGTAATTAGAACTTTCGGCAAAATGTTGCGCTTTATGATGGAACTAAATTCATCGGCATCATTTCCAGCAAATAGCTGCAAAGAATCAAAAACTAGACATATTAAAAGAGTGAACTCTAAATGACAAGAACTACAAATAAACAAAAGCTACAAAAGTGTCATATACTAAGATTGAAGAACATGAAGAACCTCTTCATCATCAGGTTTGCAAACAGTCTCATCAACTTCCCTGGTGTTCTCAATGGTGCGAGGAATCTTCCTAGGAGGAAGCTACAGGGGGAAAAAAACGAAAAAGACGATCAGAATCTCTAAAGATGGAAGATAAACAGAGTAGATGCTGGAGATGCAGGAGATACTTCTTCTCCAAGTTCAAGAGCTTGCTTCTCAGCAGCATCACGAGCCTTGGCCCTCTTACGTTTCTCAAGCTTCTTCTGGTTCTTGAGGTTGGCGTGCACTTCTGCCCTCTTTTCTTTGTTCTTTATCATTGATGGGATTATACCCTTGTCCTTTTTCTCCTCCCCCATCTATACTCCTTGATCAACCTCTAACATAAATCAGAAATTGGTGAAAGAGAACAAATATGAAAGCAAGCAACTATGGGAGAAATCCTTTATGAGAAAAAAAGACACAATTCTCTCTACCCCATGTCAACACAATTGCAGCGAAAAAGAAACAAAGATGAACAGAATGCAGCAAGAAGTAAGCAAGGATGGATTGACTAAAAATTTGGAGTCGGGTTGGGCAAATTATTAATATATGAAAACAGGGTTCGGGATTACAAAAACCTATCAAACCTAGAACAACACAATAATTAGATTCTTTTGCAGCTATAAGACCAATAATCCCTAATCCTCAAAGGAAACAACAAGAATCCCCATTGTTGTATTCTACTTAGTTGATTTTATAATTGCAGAAGGAACACAGAAGAAAAGCGATGGATGAAACTGAAAAATAGAAGCGAACCTGAAAGACCGATTTCGGAAGAAAAAGAAGACGTGGGCGGTGGTGACTGGCGAAGGAGAAGACTGAGGAGTGGCGGCGTTGGACTAGTGGCGGACGGAGGCAAGAGCGGAAGAGAATAAGGTAACGTAATGAAAAATATATATTAGGAAAATGGAAAAAAAAAATTGTTTGGCCCATGCAGGTCTCGAACCTGCGACCTTCGCGTTATTAGCACGACGCTCTAACCAACTGAGCTAATAGGCCGATTTAATATAATAGTTTATTTATTACCTCATCATTTCTATAAGTTGTATTTTCACACTTTTATTCTAACTTTTCGGAGTTAAAATATAATTCTTCATTTTTTAATTTAAGATTTTTTGCAATTACCTAAAGTAAATTTGACACCTTTTTCGAAGTCAAATTTAAAAAACGGAAAGCATAGACATCAAAATATATAACCTAAAAAATAAGGACAAAAATATTTTAACCTACTTTATTCTTCAAATTTATATCACATAATTTTAAATTTAAAGAAGTTAGTATAATTTGTATTTGAAAGCTTTCGACAATATTTTACAATAATAAAAATAATAATGTAATAACGTAGGTTTTGTTTGATAATCATTTAATTTTTAGTCTTTATTTTTTAAAATTATGTTTATAAACATTTTTTTACCCTCTAAATTTTATGCTTAGTTATCTATCCTTTACCAATTTTTGAAAATTAAAAAAGTAGTTTTTGAAATTTTGTTTTGTTTTAGAATTTGGCTCAACTCTTGCACTTAAAAAAAAATGCACATCATGGTAATCAATTAAAATAAAAATAAAATAAAATAAGCTTAATTTTTTAAAAACCAAAAACCAAAAACTGAATAATTACCAAACATAATTGTAGAGATATAAAATTTGTGATTTTAGATTAATCATTTTTATAAATTAGAATTTTTAAACATCAACATTTCTCGGTAAGTCTCACTATGGTTTTGGCATCTCTCTAAAGATGGGTCCCATGAATGTTAAGAGTGGATACAAATTTGATCTCTAGCACTAGTTTATCAAAACTTGTTCATTCTCCTCGGAAAAGTTGTACAACAAAATTAAAGTATTTATGCAAAGAGTATGTACAAATACTCTCCCTACTAAGTATATACATATTTCAATTTTTGGATATTAGTTGATTTGGATCGATTAACTTAGTGCCTCTGATTTATAGTGTTACTGGTGCAAGTGGTTAGATTTAGTTATAAGACTATTTTCAAGTTCGATAACATGTTAGAGAGTATTTGAATTTATGATGTCTTGCTTAACAATACATGTTTTAATCCGTTAAAGCTAAACTCGTTTCAAATGAACGATTTACTTTTTAAAAAAACTTAAATGTAAAAATCTCAAATCGAACACATCAAAAGATTGATTAAAATAATGAAATGTCATAAAGGCAAATGAAACAAAGGAATGACTATGTTCTCTAATAATGTGGAAGATGATATGTTGTTAGATATATAGCAAATCCAATTGTTTTTTGGGACATAAGAAATATTGTACAAACAAAACAAAAGAAGCAAATGAGTTGAGCATGATACAAACTCATCATAGCTATAAAATTGCATTACAAAAACTATTAAATCCCTTCAACCGTCAACATTTGGGTGTCAAGAAAATCGATAAGATGTTAAATCCCAGGTACACGACCACAATGGATTGAACCCATGACCTCTTAACCTTCTATTGAAACTATGTTTCCTTTTTTACTACTAAACCAACTCACGATGGTTTCCTTCAACCTTTTTTAAGATCTAATAATTTCAAAGCAAATATTTTCAACCTAATTCACCTCATTTATTAGAAAATTGATGTCATCCTCTGTATCACCAGCATCTCCTTCCTTGTATAATAACTCTTTCCCTTGAAGGCCCCCTCCTCCTTCTGCTTGAGGGTGGATGACGTTACTATCTTTTTGAACAATAAGTTGTTGGTTTACTTTCTACACTAAAATATTAAAATCTTGAATCTTCATTCTACGTAAGTAGTTGAACTTATAGAGATGTTATTAATGAGCTCATTCCTCCAATGTCAAAGAGTAAAACTCAAAACAATACATTTCTAAAATCAATCGGTATGCTTTTGTTTGGTCATGGTTGTGAGTTGAACCATCTCAACTAAGCATCCCACTAACATGTCAATTGGGTATGTGGTATGCCCAAACATTGGATCACCTTATACATGGTGGAGCAATGACAAAGCAAAACGTCTTGTAATATTGGAGTCAAATCCGTTTTATTTATTTATTTATTTTATTTATTTTAATAAAGACATATTTAGTAGAGAACCATAATACATAAATTTAAAAACGAAAAATTCAATGAAAACAAAGTTGTATTTCATGATTTCATATGTTTGGCAGTAAGGTAAAAAATTGAATTATAATTTAAACAATTGTTTAAAATTTGTTTGATACTTTATATTTATAAGTTATAAAACTAGTTGTAGGTACTCACTAAAATTTAGTTCACACTAAACTATTATTATTTTATTTATGAATCTGATTTATGTTAAAAAGATGTATATAATAAATGGATTAACTTTATAACACGACATATTGTATTTCTAAATATTTTTATCTTTATTTAATATAATCATGCATTTTAAAACTTAAAATTTAAAATTCAAAATCTGGATACGAGGAAAACATAAAAATGTTGTTTTTATGAATTTGCACTATCTGATCACATAGTTGGAAAACAATTTTCAAAAATAAATTCGAGTTGTCTGAACTCAGTAAATTTGAAAACTTAAACGGAATCCAAATTCTCTGTCAAACAAACTATAAGTTTTTAGTTCATAAGATTTGGTTTCTATGTGTTCCCTAAATTTTAAACTATTACACTTTTAGTTCTTATATGTTGAGTTTAGAATAAATTTAGTCAATAGGTTTCGAAATGATACAATTTTACCCTTAACATCTAAGTTTTGTTTCAATTTGGTACCTATGTTTTAATATTTATATTTTTTTTACTTCGATTTTGTACTAAATACTTACTTTTCTTCTTTAATGTTAATGTCTAAAGTTTCATTATTTTTCATCACTATTAACTTTAAATTTAAATTTTACTTCATAATTATTTAAAATTACTTAACAAACATCAACACTAAATATTAAATGTATGTATTAAGTGAAAAATCAAAATTAAAAGTTTAAATCTTGAAACCTAAATATCAAATTGAAATAAAACTCGAATCTCTCGGATAAGATTGTAACATTTTGGAATCTAGGGACTAAATTGAAATCAAACTAAAAACATAAAGATTAAAAGTATAAGTTTTTAAATCTATGGACCAAATAAAAATATTTCCATATCCGGATTATAAAGAATTTTAGATTTTACCATTTAAATTTTACGAAATATAAGAAAGCATTAGACACGTAATATTTTGATGGTATATCCATATTGTACATTGATATGTGGTTAAATATCATTATTGTAAATGGTGAGTGATTAGACCTTAAAAGAAGGACAAAGTCATACGATATATATATATATATATATATATATATATATATATATATATATATATATATATATATATATATATATATATTTGTATAACTCTGACTAATTTAATGGAATATTTCACTTGATCCTATAATATTTTAGTGGCAAGCAAATTGATAGGATACCAAAATTCAAGTATCTATAAAAAGAGAGAGAAACTATGAAGTTCATATTTAAATTGTATAAGTTGGAGAAAAAAAAAAGACATACAAAAAGTTGAAGAAAAAAATGAAAGTGAATTTGACTCAACCGTAATATCATACATTTCACTCCTAAAAGTCGAAAGTTCAATCTCATTTTATAAAAAAAAAAAAATAAAAATAATAATAATAATAATTAAAAAAAAAAAAAAAAAAACGAGAGATGAGAGAAGTTGATTTTCATCGGACGAGAAGTCCTCCTCCCCACCTCAATTTCATCGTTGAAAACCCGCTGAGGGGGTCCCGCCACTTTCCATCCACTGTCCAAGTCCAACTCATACTCATGTATAGTCGGGTCAAATATAAATATATATATATATTTTTTTTCTTAAATATTTCCAGAACAGCTTGTTCTAGCTTTTTTTTATTTTCTTTTCTTTTTTTTTTTTTTAAATTCTACAATATTACCCTAAATTTATTCTTTCATTTTGGGGTTTGGTTGGTTTTAAATTGAATCAACTCCAGGAATAACAAATTGTGAAGTTTCATTTATAAAATAGCAAAAAAAGTTTTATAGATTAGAAAAATAACAATTTTTCTTTTAAAATAATTAATTATAAATTATTGAGTGTCAAAAATCTCCAATGCCTACAATACATACTTTCCCGAGGCCCCAACATTGAAGAAGATTAAAACTACTTACTCTGTATTTTTTAAAATATGAAGCTGAAAAAGCAAATACATTGCACAAATAGATTCCAGAAGATGAATCACCTACAAAACCTATGCCCATTAAACAATGCTAGCACATACCCAAAAACCCCGATTAGATTAGATAGTAACCATTCACACACTATCCACATTCATTAATCTACCCTAAAACCCCCCATGAGACATTTGATTGGGTAGCATCACTACTACTTGTGGTTCATTGTGTTCAATTTTGTCTAAATATTAGAAGTACAGTTGGAAATGTGCAAGTAAGCCATAGGCTTCAACCACTATAAAATAAGTCTATGTCTTTAGTTTCAAGTAGTCCAAATTAGAAACATTTTAAGTTTAGGTGTGCTAGCTGTATTTAAATTATTTGATAGTTTAAGAACGAGAAAAAGGATGTGAGTAGTATGAAAACTTTGAAAGAGTGCTTTCGTAATTGAGATCGAGAGAGATAATTATTATGTATGATTGTAACAAATTTCCACATGGTGGATTTCTTTCTGGTGGACTGTGGCTTTTCTCCAAATTTAGAGTTTTCGAAGTAAATGATTGTTTACAGCTTTATTGATTTCTTTTCATTTTTTAACTTATTTTTATGCTTAGTCACGTGGTACAAGATGAAGGGTTTTTTTTTTCAACACGTGCACCATTTTCTTCATGTGTTTGCCATTATGATGATTAAACTAATATTTTGTTATTCTTTCGGTTGAACGTAACTATTTTGCTATATATCATAATTTCCCTTTTAAATTTTTCAAACTTGACCCAATGTAATTAATATATTGGGTTGCAAACACAACCCCTCAGTAAATTAGAAATGTCAACAGTGCGGGTGGGAATTAGGATGATTTCTCCATCTTCATTCCCATCTTTCTGTTCCCGTCTTCTATTTCATTTTCCACCTTGCAAAATTCTCCATTTAATTTTGTAAAGATTGAGTTGGGATTTTCACATAAAAATTTGTGGGTCAGATTCTCTATAAGAAAGTATTATTATTATTATTTTCTTTTTAAAAAGTTCACAAAATTATTAGACTTTTTAAGTAAATAGTCGTGGTTGGGTTTTCACTCTTAATATCTTTCGTTTAAATGATTAATTTCTCGTGAATTCTTTTCTAAATGGTTATTATTCTTCATGAAAAATTCTTAAACCTCTTGATTAAAATAAAATAAAATTTTATATTATATTATTACTATCTTTTTTTTAAAAAAAAGTAATTATTATGCATATTTACAAGTAGAGTCTTAGCCTATAAAACAAAAAACAAATAAAATCAATTAGTGGTATATAAGTATGAATGCACGAAATAAGCCATCTAAATACAACTCGAGGTTCAAGTATGATTAACAATCTGTCTTAAAAACTATAGTTTTGCATATAATGTGTGGAAGAATTGTAATCAAAACATGAACATAGGTCTCTCCTTTAAATCTTAATGAAACAATTAATAAAATACTAAATAAATTGGGGAAAAAATCAACATTTATTAAATAAAATACTAAATAAATTGGGGAAAAAATCAACATTTATTAAACAAAGAATCTAATAAGCACAAAATTGAGAGTAAAAGAAAAAGAATCTCAATAGAGCATTAAAAATTCAAGTTTATTTGGTAAATATTTGGTTTTTTGAAATTTAAACTTATAGACACTCATTTAACTTATAATTTTATTAATTTTGTCATTGATTTTTAAAAAAATCAAGTTAAAATTTAAAAACTAAAGAAAATAGTACTTAAAAAGAAAATTATTTTAAATAACAAAACTGTTGAAAATATTTACAAGTCATAACAAAATATCGCACAGATAGTAAAATTTTATTACATTTATAAATATTTTAGTTCATCAGAAAATAGTACTTAAAAAGAAAATTATTTTAAATAACAAAACTGTTGAAAATATTTACAAGTCATAACAAAATATCGCACAGATAGTAAAATTTTATTACATTTATAAATATTTTAGTTCATCTTCCTACATGTAAAAGCGACTCTATTTAAAATATTAGTTTTATTTTAAAACTTTGACTACAAATTTAAGTATTTATTAAAAAATTCTAAAACCGTAATATGAAATAAAAAAAAAAACAGACATAAATTTGATCTGAGAGAGTAATAAATTTAACTTGGAAATAGATATTTTCCAGATTCGGGTCGGGTCACGTGGTGATAACCCGAATTTTGACCCGAAAGATCTATACATATCGCCGTCCTTTGCACGCCATCAATCCTCTACACAATTAAAACTCCGTCTCTTATTTATTTATTTGTTTTTGTATTTAATTAAAAAAAAATACAAAACAAAGTGAAGAAGAAGAGAGAGAAAGAGACCTTCGTCTGGTTCTGACGAACCATCTTGCCAAAATCAGAATTTGCATACCCTCTCCTCTTCCTTTCTCAAACCCTAGAACAGACAAATTCCAATTCCATTTTGCTCCCTCGGAGACCGCCTACCCGCCGCCGTGCTCCACTACCACCGTCGCCGCCGCTCCACGCTTCTACTTCAATTACTTGATCATTTCATCGACCTCCGAAATTCACCATCAACTGCGTTTCTTTCCCCCCCTAAATTTTGGAGACTTTGTTGTGTTTCTGTTGACTTCCGAGATGATGGGCCTGAAGCTAATTCACTCGCCCCCATCGAGTTTCTGACTCCCTCCCAGGTGAAACTTAGTTATTCGACTGTATATGCTTTTTTGTAGCCGACTTTTAATTTTGCTTCTTAATTATGCTCGGCCTACTATCTGGAACTTTTATTTTTTTACTTATATAGTATTGTTTCCTTCAATGATATGTTCTTCCATGGAAGCTGGAAGATGGGTTTTTAAGTGCATGGATCTTATATTTCTAATTTTTGTTGTTATGTGATTTGGAGCATTACTTGTGACTTAAAATTGGATTACATGTTATGTCTTAACGGACACTGATTAATAATTTTGTGGTGAATTTAAGAGATGGGTTCGATTAGTTTATTTGTTGTTGGTGAGCTGACTTGTTAAAATCCTGTCCTATTTTCATTTCTATGAAGCTTCTGAAATATATTATAACTTTTTGCAGAAGGTTTATCCAAGTTGTATCTCTCCTCATCATGTATCATGCTAAGAAATTTTCAACTGCGAGCTTAGTTCCACACAAATCTCAAGGTGCTGAACAAGGTGCGAGTGTTGCGGTTCTTGGTGGCTCTACAGCCAAAAGTCCAATGCCACCTGGAGGAGGTGGAAAACAACGCTTGCGATGGACATCAGATCTTCATGACCGTTTCGTCGATGCCATCACACAACTTGGTGGACCAGATAGTGGGTATTTTCTTTATAGTAATGTTAAAATGCATTTGCTTTCATCTTAATTTTGAGGATTAAAAAGGGGGAAAATTTTGAATGAAGCCATGCATCGATTTCTGCCCTGCACTAGCTTGATTAAATGTGGTTATATGTGTATTTGTAGGCTAGCTGTGTCTATTTAATGAGTTCAAGGGGTTTTAAATGTAGCGTTGTAATTGAAAAGCATGGGAAAGAGCATGCCATAAGTTTGGTTATCTCAGCCAAAAGTGTCTAAAAGGAGGAAGTTGTTGTACATGGAGTTTTGAATATTAATTGTGGTTCTATGGTCCTATGTCAACGGACTTGAGCTGTGCAAAAATTGGTCATGACACTCATAGATGCTTTTATTTTTGTGTTTGTAAGAGCCAAAAGAAATTTGGTAAAAAGGAGACATAGTCTCAATAAATGACTAAGAGGTCAAGGGTCAATCCATGGTGGCCACTTACCTAAGAATTAATTTCCTACGAGTTTTCTTGACATCAAAATGTTGTAGGATCAGCCAGGTTGTCCCATGAGATTAGTCGAGGTGCGCATAAGCTGACTTGGACACTAATGGATATAAAAAAAAATGCCAAAAGAAATCATGAATTAGAAAAAGAAAGGATTTCGTTCTTACGTTCTCGTGCTAGTGTTACTAAGATCCATAGGGATGGAAAAGCGTTCTTCCAAGTCAATTAATATTATAAATATTATTAGTGTTTACTTCGATAAGAAACCACTCCCCCTATTAAGTGTTAGTAAAAAAAGTGGAAGGGAAAATAAGACTTCTGCCTAACTGAAGATTATTTAAGTGTAAATAATCTTCATTAGTGCCAAGCTTATGAAAAAGCTGTGTTATTGGTATTAACAAGGATCAAAAGTAGTTATAATATCTTGAAGTCTTTGTAAGAGGAGAGTAATCTTGGCAGTAATGAAGCATTCCTTACATCTAAATATGTCTATGAAATATTTTTTATATTTTACTTCTTTGGCCATGTGCACATTTTAAATGTTGAGCATTTGTATCTCATCTCAATCCTTCTCACAATTTTCCAAAGCCATCCTCACATCTTGCTAGGAGAAAACTAGTCTATGAACTATGAAGTAGGATAGAGTAAATGTATCCATGTTGAAAAGTGAACTTGATCAACTGACCACCACATAATGTATATTGGAAAATAATAATTTTTGAATGTGGAAAAAAAAACTTATTTTCTCAAGCATATAATTATATATATATATAAACATATATCTTGTTGAGATCCTTGTGTGCTTGGGCTAGCTTGCACCCATCTGACTATTCTCATGGCACAACTACTTGATCCTACTACATTTGGTTGTCAATGTAACTCGTAGGATATTAAATCTTAAGTGACAATTGGATAATTATATTTACAAAGAAAATATTTACCTTCCCTCTGATCTTCCTAAAATTTGGTATTGCAACCATTCCTTCAAAGGATGTCGACTCTTGAAACCAATAAAATGCTGAGTTTGAGAATGCCCCTTCACGATCACCTGGTGGTATTAGAGAGAGATCATTAATTACCCTCACCTCGAGGACTCCACATTTAGCAGCCACTGCACTTCTCCAAAAGGGCATCCCTTTTCAGTTTTCATTGTTAATCTCCAAAGCCACTTTGCACGAGGTAAACAAACTTCTTGAGAGGAACGGGGAGACTGATCTTGCTCCAAGCTACCAAAGAGAACAAACAAGAGAAAATGCAAATGATGGAGAGATGGGAGGGGAAGAGAAGTTGCCAAGAGAGATAAACGAGTGATACTGAGTAGAGAGTAGAGATAAAAGCGAAGCCTCAAAGTCAAAGAGAGAAGTCTGTGGTACTAAATAGAGAGAAAAGATTGCAAAGGGTGAGAAACGAATGATACTAAAGAGAGAGAGGAGAGAGCAAAGAGGGTGGCATGTAATCTGTGAGCATAAAAATAATATTCATACTTCCATGTCAGATTATCCACCTATTCCACTCAATGGCATTATGTTGTCTAGGAGTCGAGTCAACTAATAGTCAGAGATTTTGTCACCACAATGTCGAATAGGCTCTTTGAGAGCTTTGGGATCGTGTGCTAGCTTGTAATGGAGGATGTTGTTTGATGTTTGAGGAGGTGCTCTTGAATCTTTCTTTTTGTGACAGGGGAAGTGCAATCTTTTATATTTATAGTTATATTTATATATATATATTTTTTTTTGCTTTTCTTTATTGTGGAGCATATGGTTTAAGAGGAAAAGTAGAATTTATTGTGGTCTGGAGAGGATCTTTAGGGCATGGTTCGGTTTAATTCCTCTTTGTGGGCATCCATGAATACCGTTTTTTGTAATTATCAAATTACCTTTATTCTTTTGGATTGGAGCCCTTTCTGTAATTGGGTGGTGGGCTGTTTTGTTTTTGGACGTGTTTTTTTGTATGACCTTGTAAATCCCATCTATCTCATCAATAAAAGTTTGCTTTCTTGTTAAAAATAGAAACCTAACAGTCAAACTGCTCCAGGACAAAGCGATTAGTTATTGTAAGGTTTAAAATATCAGTTTTGGAACTACAGTGGGCAGACAGAAAACAAACTATATGAAACAAAAGTGTATTTTTCCCTTTTCTGTTTTGTGCCCCCCAAAAATGTTGCATGTATCTACGTAAATATTTATGCAACAACTTTTTGTAACAAAACCACAAGATGTTCTGCAAAAGCGGCTCCCCAATTTGGCCATCTCTCCTAGTTGCTGCATTATGTATATGAAAAACCCTGAATCCCAGGAGGCCCTCTTCAAATCCTGTGAGTATGCGAACAAATTGTGGCTTAAGATCCATGCTTCCTTTGACTGGGAGACTGACATCGACGAAAAAATCAATATTCTCCTCCATGCTTTCCTGGCTGGCCATCCTTTCATAAAGGAGAAAGAAATCCTTTGGGTTCAATTGATCAGAGCTTTCCTCGGGGTTTCTTTGGAGGGAAGGAACAATAAAATCTTCAATAACAGATCTCTTCCCTTTGAAATCTTCCTGGAACCTGTTGTTGATGATGTTATTGGTTGGTGCAAATGTTTGTACCATCCTTTTACAAATTTTAGACTTGATAATCTCCTGATAAACTGGCGGGCTTCTTATAATTGTCAGTTGCTTGGGTATTCCCCCTTTTGTATGTCTTCGTACCAATGAAATCTGTTTATTGTAAAAAAAAAAAAAAAAAAAATTGCATGTATAGGATAGGATGAGTTTGTTTGAGCATCTTTAACTGCACATTTATTCAAGAATATACAAGGGCATGATAAAAATCCAGCCCGGACAATTGGAGTTTGAACTTGACTATAGAAAGAGACTTTAATTCAAAAGAATAAGACAAGCTTAATACAAAAACAAAAAGGCATAGTGATCGAAGCATGCAAAGAAACATTAAACCTAACCATCTTCTCTATCTCATCTGACTTCTCAACCTGTCTAAAATGTTCTATTGCTGGACCACTTCAAAGCAAGATATTGTCAATTCTATCTATGGACCTATGGTCATATGGAAATTTGCATATTTCTACTTTTATACGTAAATGATCTTTGTGGAGTCTGTGTTTCTACTTAAAAGATGATGGATAGTTTACCAAACTTTTCCTTCCCATTTTCTTGTAGGGGCAACTCCGAAAGGTGTTTTAAGAGTGATGGGGGTACCTGGTCTTACCATATATCATGTCAAAAGCCATTTACAGGTGCACCCATTTAGTGAATTTATCAGCTATGATTCAATTAATGGTGGTAAATATTGAATTGATTGCATTTTTATTCTTTCAGAAGTATCGACTTGCAAAGTATTTGCCAGAATCTCCAGCAGATGGTAGAACAGTCTGTTTATCTTTGTTTCATTCTTTTATTCAGCAACAACTTGTCTGTCTGTCTATGGAGTGTATTGATTTCCACTTGCTGGCATGTAGGTTCGAAGGATGAGAAGAGAAGCTCAGAGAGTCTCTCTGGAACAGATTCCTCTTCGTGAGTACCCATTCCTATTTAGAATTCCTCTGGTGACTTCTTTTTTGCTCCAGTTTGTTGTATGGCTTGCATCTTTCTATTAAATTTCCCATCCTTCAGGGGCCTGCAAATCAACGAGGCATTGAGGATGCAAATGGAGGTTCAGAAACGTCTTCAAGAACAGCTCGAGGTTTGGCCTCCCTCATCATTTACTACTATTCCAATTTTCCATTGAAGGGTTTAGAAGATCTTCAGGAGAGGCGAATATCCGTTCTCATAAGAGAACTTGTAGTAGAAAAAGAGTTTTAGCCGAGACATTGAAGGGTGGAGTTTGTTAGACTACTGTGTCTCAGATGTGGGTTGAAGTGAAGTTATTAGTAGCAAGCCCTACGAAATGGATGGGGAATGCGAGGAAACAGCACGTAGGTAATGAGTGTAGATTTGCGAGAGAACGCATCCGCTCTAAAGGTTACTGTCATCATACGTACTTGCCATTCCTATTAGCTTTATTGGAAGAAAACCTCTCAATAGGCATTAGAACATCTGTTCTTGAATGGTTCTAAAATTTGAGATTGCTGAAAATTCATAAGATGTTGATGGAGGGGAAATGTATTTAGGCATCAACGAGTTCGATGAGAAATTTAGTTCAGAAGTGTGTTACGTAGAAGTAACCCAGGAGATAAACCTCACAATACAAGTAGGCTTGACCTCAAATTATACCAATTCAACCATTCTTAAGCCATGAGAATGACTGGTAATATAGACTCAGTTTGATAATAATCTTGTTTTTAGTTTTCTGTTTTTTTTAAAACTTATGCTTGTTTGGTCTTAACTATGATTAAATACTTGAATCTTTAGTCATATTCTAAAAACAAAAACAAGTTTTTGATTTTTTTTTTTTTTTTTTTACAAATATTAGTAAAAGGGAATAACAAAACATAGATTAAGCTTATAACTACTTTTCTCCCCTATTGATTTCTTTCTTTTGTTATCTATATTGTTGGTGTGTTTTCAAAAATCAAGCTAAAATTTGAAAACTAAAAATAGTAGTTTTTAAAAACTTGTTTTTGTATTTAGAATTTGGCTAAGAATTAAGTGTTTAGTTGGGAAAGAAGAAAACTGGTGACAAAAAAGGGTAAGAGAACAAGCATAATTTTAACAAAAAACCAACTGCAGTTAGAAATTTCTAATTTCAAATAATTTGGTTTTGTTGGCTTTAAGTTTAGCATTTGAAGTAAAGAGCGGGAGATCATTTCTTCTCTTGGTTCATTAAAATCTCAAAAGCTTAAGGCAATACCTAAGAAGAGTTTGGTTCGCTTGAATCTCGTATCACAGGTTCAGAGGCAATTACAAATGAGAATAGAAGCCCAGGCAAAATATTTGCAGAAGATCATCGAGGAGCAACAGAAACTAGGCGGTGAATCAAAAGACTCCGAGGTGGTGCCCTCAACTGAGGATAATAAGCAAAAGACTTGCCAGTCTGAGTCATACGGTGATGTGTCTGCAGGACCTTCATCTCCCCGAAAGAAACAACGCATCGATCATGGATCAACAGAGGATTCTGCCCCATCTCCACCTATTAATCTACCTTAACTTATCTGAATAAATTGGTGGTCGATAGGACCGAATTGTATGAACAGTAACATTGGGTCTGGTTTGCATTAGAGCTTGAAATTATATCTCAGGAGAGAAGAAGGCAGGACCAGCTGTGCATCGAGTGTACGTATGAAGTTAAGATCCAATTCGTGGTTTATAATCGTTGTCATGATGAGGTTGATGATGTCTGTAACCTTTGTATATAAATCTGCACATTGAACCTATTTGTAAACCTTATTGAAATACTCCTACGTAAGCAGTTTTTACTTTTACTTTGCAGTAAAACATGCATGTTTCGAGAATATATAGTTAACAGGATTAACTATGAATGGTCAAATCTTTATTATCTCTTGTTCATGTATCGGTTTTACTTTTCTCCTATGGAGAAACTATACCTTTTTGTGGGATTCTATTCTTTGATCTTATTCGTATGTGCTTTATATATATTTATACACCCAATATTCGATTAAAACTCTCGTCACCAAGCTACATAGGGTGTAAATTTTATTTATGGTGATTTTTAAATATAGTAAAATAAATTTTACTATTTATAAATATAGAAAAATTTTATTACATCGGAGAAAGACTGTGATAAACCTCTATGGCTTGGTTTATCAACAATGTAAATAATTTGATATTGTTTTATTTATAATAATTTTATTTATTTATTTATTTAAATAAATTTATCATATAAAAAAATTATTAATGGAAAAATATCAATTATTTACAAACTTTTTTTAGTCTATGTAATAGAAATCTATTGTTGGTACTTGGTAGATAGTGAATTTTTTCTATATTAAACAAAAAAGAAAAAAATTATTGATATTTTATGTCTGAAAAGGAGTTATTGTTTGCCGGATGAATTTATAAGGTTCTTATAAACCATTTTTTAAGCACTTCAAAAGAATCAATCAATATAAATCTTGCATTTTATAGAAAAGGAAATGGTTACTTTGTATAATTTTTTTATTAAAATAAAATACTATATTTACAAATTAATTTTAATTCATAAATTAATATATGAAAGTAAATATTTTATAAAAAAATTTAAGCGAGTTTAGCTTAGTAGTAATTGACACGACTTCCTTCACTTAATTTTTTTTCTTTTTAGTTCAATATTGTACTAAGTGAGAATTCAACTGATGAAGTTTTAAGAAAATTTTAAAAGATTTACCAAAAATTTATAAACATTAAAAAAAATTCCATCTCTTTTTGTAGTAGCATTTGCTTCATCCTCGTCAATTTCAATTATATCTATCAATTACCATTTTTATTTAATCTTAAAGATTCCTAAACCTAGTTCAACTTATGAGATGACAAACTTAAAACTATGGTTTTTTTAAGGATAAAAAAATATATATTGATTTAATAACTTTGTATTCTATAGCTATGAGCATAACTCAATTGACATAAACTTATATTATCAACTTTGAGATCCGATACCCATCCCGCTTATTGTAAGAAAAATAATTTGAATTTCAAATCTTTTCTATCAATGACATTCTTATCCGTTATGTTTTTATAGTTTATCAAATATTTATATTATAAATTAGAAGTACCAATTAATTTTCAATATTGATATAAAACATTTAATAAAAAAGGAATATAGAATAATCAAATATTATATTTTAACATAAAATGATAAAAGTTTTATCGTTCAACGTCTTTAAAACCCTTTGAACTCTCAAAAGAGAGAGAAGAAAAAGATATGTTGACTATCTTTCATAAAAAAAAACGTGGACTGAATTGAATCTTTTTTAGAATATATGTCAATTACCTCTAAACTACACTAACTTAGGTGTCTCTTCATTGTAATTACATTTTATTTAAAAAATAGTTAAATAGTGATTTGAACGTAGATAAATAAATAAGATTATTATTATTATTATTATTATTTTTTTAGTAATAGAAGAAGAACAATAAACCGATAACACAACAACATCGATCCGTGAGGAGGTGATCTTCAAGCCAAAGTGCCATACACCCAAGACTTTGCTTTGACATGCATTACATGGAAAAACGTGAGTAATGGCCTTACAAATTAGTGAACAAAAAAGAGAAGACTGAAACAATGTATAATCAATAAAAAACTTGAATGACATCAACAAATGTTTGGATTTCATTATTGAAATAGTCTTAACTTTCAAATAAGTTTTAGAAGAACATTGAATCTAGTTTAACTTATAAAGGATAAATCACACCTTCTTTAGGTGTAATAATTCCGCCAAAGTGCCTCAACGTATTCTAAATTATCAACAAACTTCAAAGCTTTTTGTGTCGAAATTATAGAGATTCTGAATAAATAGAAATCTGCTCCTTTTATCTTTAAAAAAAAAAAAAATTCATTTCTAATAAATATGAAATATGAAAAATGAAAGGACAACGTGGCAGCTCCTAGTTTGTCAAAAAAAGCAAGAGGGGGCTTTCAACCTGGCATGCAAAGAGACGCCGAATTCGAGGAAGAAGATCAAAAAAAATTAGGGCTGTGAATGGTCGACGATATAAAGCTCAGGACTCGGCTCTCAGTTTTAAGCTCTCACATTTCCCACTCTATTTCAATTTCAATGGCATCTTCCGAGAAGGAAGCGGCTCTTGCAGCCGTTCCCTCCGATTCCCCCACCATGTAAGCTTCTTCTACCGCCTTCGCCAACCAACATTCTGTGTTAGAGTCTTATATCACCCCGTAATCGGTCTTTTTTTTGTGTGTTTGATTTGCTGATGATCAGTTTCATGGTTATTGTGTAATCAGGGGATGGAATTGTTGATTTTCTTATGATTGTGTGCGTGTGTGTGTGTGTTTTTTGGCTGTTTAGTGCATGTAGCGCATGCTCAAAGCAGAATGCTTAAGGTTCTATGAGTACGGTGAGATTTAAAGATGTTTTCAGAAATCAGATTTTGAACTGATACAAGAATCTTGACGAGCTAACGTGAGTTGGGTTATTATTATTGTTATTGTTATTTTTGTTTTTGGTTGGGGGGGGGGGGTGATAATTGCTGTGAGCGGGTAATCGAAATTGCGGCAGCTTATTACTTTAAAGGAAAAGAAATGATCAGCATTATTTGATTGCTCGAAGGTGAGAAATGGAAGAGGTGGTCAAATACTGTATGAAGAAATCCCCACACAGTAACTTGGAGCAACCAAAGAAGAACCTGAGACCACTTTCACGAGATGCATTTTTTGATTTCCCTTGATAAGAATTGTTCGCAAAGACATCATCGAGAACATTTGTCTAGGAGGAAAGTCCAAATCACAAAGACTTCATAAAAAACATTGTGTTTAGGCTACTATGCTTTTGTTGGAGGGAACCTAGTTATTTGGCAAAGCAATAAACAAAATGCTGTTGCTATGACTATGAGTAATATTGATGTAGAAATTTGGGAGTCGTATGTAGGTTTCCTACAAAAGAACAAATTGCTTATGTATTATTTGAGGGACTATGCAAAAGGCAATTTGATTGATTGTCTATCTGTCCATGCAAGAATCTTCAAATGTGCATGAGCCGGAGTACTGGATTCTCTATATTGACTGGGAAAAATTCAAGTTATACCTCGGCAATTTAAATTTTAAACCCTCAATTTATAAAGTATCCATGTATGTGTGTGTATTTTGGAGATCTGTGGAGAAAAAAAATCATTACATTTCACAAATCCATTTCAAGTGGCAACTAATGTTTTTGGGTTGTTACTTTTGCAGATTTGACAAAATCATTAATAAGGAAATTCCATCTACGGTGGTCTTTGAGGATGACAAGGTTCCTTTAAACTATTACCTTAAATAACTCATTTCGTTTTATAAATCTTGCTTGGATGTTGTCATGAGATGAATACTTGGAATTAAAGTTATCTCTGTCATTGTGATTTCAATTAATTTATGTTTCAATTTCACTATAATGGCAGGTCCTTGCTTTTAGGGACATAGCACCACAAGCTCCTACACATATTCTAATCATTCCAAAAGTTAAGGATGTGTTATCTGGATTATCTAAGGTACTACTTTACTGGGTATTTTAGTCTCTGCTTTTAAGTGTCCATTGACTTAGTTCTTCTGGAAGTTCCTTTTTTTGATTCAGTTTGATCTCATATTATGGCATATCCATTACATACCTGAAATAATGATTAATGATTGAGAAATTAGATTTATCTTTAGAATGAAGAGAAGAATTTGAGTGGTAGTTAGGTGGTCTAACCATGGCAAGAAAATCTGTAGTAGGAGTGTTTACAATTTGGTTTGGGTTTAGTTTAGGGACTTTCCCGGCTCTACTCAATTGTTTGGATGGCATATTTGTACCATTCAAATGATTGTAGTTAGATGCTGGTCCCAATTCAAGTTATTCAACCAAAACAGAGTTAATTTGAGTTGTTCATCAAGTCATATATTCAAATTTGTAACAGTAAATGTGAAAATGTAAGTATTTTATGTATTAGTTAACTGTTTAGGACATTTGCACATCAATTGAATTTAGTAACTCCCTTTCATTTTCTATTTTATGGAAAATACACTCGAGGACCTTGGAAATTAATTGCCACATCGTTTTGCCTGTTGTGAGTAAAACTTGAAAAGAGATTGATTGGATTAAAATCTAAATAAATATACTGCATAAGTAATTTTTTTTTCACGAGTAAAAGAGATTTTGCAATTAATCATGTCCTGTTTGATTATTATTTGGTTGTTGGGTTTTGAAATTGAGCTTATAAACACTACTTCCACCTCATTCACCTTTAGATAAGTATAGCTTGGTGGCTTAATCCAGGAATTGAACTATTATTGTGGAATTCTCGTGTTTTTATGACTAAGCTTTACCATCTGCCCCTTCAGAAGTTGCATTTTTTTCCTAATAGTTGCAAGCTTGGAAGCAACAGTTTAAAAGTTGGTTGGCTTTGTGGTTTGGTCCTCTCACTTTTGGTCTTAAAGGTCTTCTTCCCTTGTCTGCTCAATGGTCTTCAGTTGGCTTTGACTTTAAAATTTATGTGTTCTCTAACTTTAGTTTCTTTTCCAGAGTTAGTTTGTTAGGTTTCAAGTGTTTGCTTTTTTATGTCTTCTCTTCTTTGTATCTCAATACTATTGTTTTCTTTTGTTTTTCTCAGTTTCTCTCCTCTCTTGAAGATCAATATATTTTTTAACATTAGTCTTTTTTCATTTTTCAATGAAAAGTTCTATTTCCTTTTCCCAAAAAAAGAAAAATATTTCTTCCTCCTGTGAGTGTCTTTTTTTGTTATCTACTTTCTAAGCATGTTCTCACAATCCATGCCAAGTTTTGAAAGCTAAAGAAAGTAGTTCTTGAGATGTTCTAATTTTTGGAACTTGGCTAAGAATTCAAATGTTACTTAAGGAATGGTGAGAAAACAAGCACAATTTTCAAGAAATCAATTACAAGGCTTTTTAACACTTCAAAGGTGTGGTGCGGTCTTCGGATTGCAATGATTAGGTTTCTAGAATATAAGAAGCTAAACTTTTAAAAAGCCTAAAAGGTATCTCTCTTTAGACCATTCCATAACATATAACGTCTCTATATATTATGGAATTGTTTAGTTGGGCTTTGTGGTTGCGTTAAGCTGGTTAATAGGTTGCTGATTTCAGTGGCCTGTCAAAGTTATGCATTGACACCAGAAAAGATGATTTGAAACACACACATTTTGTATGACTTTTTTAAAGTTAGAACATCTAGCTTGAGGAAAATGGTAGGATCTTTTGGAGGTGGAAATATCTTCATAGGAAGTTTGGTTTACGGCATAACACCTTTCTTTGGGTGTCTGTAGCCGAAGAGTTGTGTATTTATCTTTTGTATCTTAGTCCTCGATGAAAGATGAAGCCCTTTCATTTTGTGTTTTATCTTTTCTTTTGCTCTTGCCTTGGCTTCATGTGGTTTGGGCCGATATTTTGTATTGCCTGGTTGTATATCTCCTTTCATTTAATACTATTTCACGCCACTGAACTGCACATGGAATACCATTGCACATAATTTGGCTACCTTAAGTAACCATAAGAAAGGGAAATTGTTACTTCATTTGTATTTCCATTGTATATGAACATGTGCTTTGTAGGCTGAGGAGAGGCACACGGAGATTCTCGGCCACCTTCTTTACACTGCCAAGCTCATTGCTAAACAAGAAGGGCTGGACGACGGCTTTAGGGTTGTAATTAATGATGGACCAAGTGGATGTTAGTACTCTAATCCCCATCTTTTACCCTCAATAACAAATATCTTCTATTATTATTTAAATTATCAAGCCATTTGATTCTGCTGTTTTCTCACAGGTCAATCGGTTTATCATCTTCATGTTCACCTTTTGGGGGGCAGACAAATGAATTGGCCCCCAGGTTAAGATAGAGACTTTTATTAACGTTGAAATACATAGCTAATAAGCTTATGTTATCATTTACCTATTCAAAAACTTTATGAACTGCTGCACGTGCCTTGTGGTATCTTAACATCCTATTGAATATGGTAATTGTTTGGTGACTATTGTTGTTTTTCTTGAATATCTAATTGAAAATGGATGGCTATCTTTCCTCAGAAAGGGAATTGTATGTATGTGGCTCTGTTTCACAAATGGGAGGAAGCAGGTTTGTATGGGAATGATATTAAGCTAAAGGAAAGAATTGTAAGATTGGGCCTCATTTTGGTATCATGAAAGTAGTACTAGTAGGAAGTAATTTTAAATGATGTTATTTGATGAAATCAGAATGATTTTAAGTATTTAATTTTGTTTGGAATGACAGATCTGAAATCAATGTGATTTTATCCGTAGGTTTATAAAAAATTAGAAGGGAAATAAGGATTTTATTGATTAAGATATTAGGGTTTAATCCATCGTAGTTTTGAAACTTTGAGGGTCATATATATAAATATATTCGAGAAGCAATATGTTTTTATTTTTTTTTTAAGCTTAGATTCGAATCATTTTGGTCATTAACATATTTTTCTACCAGTTGAGTTACACTCATTTGATAATATAATATATTTTTGTTCTTGAACGTTTAAGATATTTTTAATTTTTGAACTTTAATAAACATAATTAATTTAGTTGGTTATTTATGAGTTGTGAATTATTTGGACACGTGAAGAATACTAGGTTTTGCATATTCATTAATGCACTAAATTGTGCATGCATTGAATTTACACTTGATTGATTGATTGAGGTGGGCAGTAGGTCTGGTGGGTGTTAAAGTCCCGAGACAACCAATAGTTTGAAAGTTTTGAGATCCAAATGAGGATTATTTTCCAAGGTTCAAAAATTCATTTTTAAAAACTATTATTTGTTTGTGTAGGTAGTTTGATGAATAGAATTTTGATACGGTTAGAGAAGCAATTGAAAGGCAACTAACTTTGAAATCCTCCAAACACTATGATTAATTTTGTTTATTTTTGTATACGATGTGCTTGGTCTTCCAATGTGTTCTTGAAGTTCTGATGCTCCAAGATGGCTACTCATTGGAGGTAGCTTTTGAATAATGATGGTGTCTTTTCCTTATCTTGTTTTGAATTTAGTGTTTGAAGCCAATGACTATCCTAAAAAAGTATAATTATACATCTTATCTCGAAAGCTATGTATGTCTGCAGATGTCGTAATGTAATAGTTGAGAGATTTTATGATGAGCCTAGTCGAGAGACTGTTGAGATAGTCATATGTGTTTCCAAATATTTCATAAAAGAATTTATCAAATTGGACATAATTAAACAACTAGTCCAAAACAAGAGTAACTAAAACAAAAATATTGTTCCACCACATGCATGTATATCAAAAAATTTATCAAATATAAAAAATATTCTCATTGTTCCCTATGAACAAGATATGTTCATGTATCACATGTTGTTCTCTATAAAATCATGACTTCATACAGAAATTAAATAATGCACTTCTATATCTTGGTCTTTGGTGTCCTATCCCCATAGAAAATAAAAAAAAGGGGAAACCAAAAGCCAACTAGACTTTTTTGGTTGCTTACAGAACCAACCATGTTCTTTGCCGATAATAAATTTGGCGTAAGAACGCTTCTTATAATTCATACATCTATTTGTGCTGGAATAGTTCTTGGTTCTATTAGTCTACAATGTCAAATATATCATAATGATATGTTGTCCCTTGTTGATTTTAGTTTCTTCCACTTTAGTCATTGTACTTTCATGTTTAATCTTAATTTACCTTTTTTTTTTTTATTTAAAAAAAAACTTATCATGTTTGAGTTCCCAGCCTTTATGTGAAAACTATTTTAATATGGTTAATTAAAGTTTCATCTATTTTGATTATTTACCTTTCATTTTGTTTTAGTTCACAAACATGTTTAGAATGAGAACATATCAAAATACACACATCTTGAAAATTTATTTCAAAACAATCCTTCTTCACTTTTAATTTGTCGTTAAATTTATGGGATGGAAAATTTTATGTCTGACTTATGTATTGTAATGTGAATAATAATCTAAACACACTTGGAAAATTAAATTTGGAGTTTAAAGTTTGGAAAAGAATCATAAACGAAATAACAAAAAACTGGGAGCACAAGGTTGAAACAAGGAGGACGAAAACATGATGGTTCAAAGATGATACATGTGTTTTTGCTTTTTTAAATTTATTTTTCTATGTATGGGTTTAGATTTATTCACAAAAACATATATAAAACTTCAAATTTCAAAGGTAAAGTAAAAATTTCCAAAGTTCAGAAGTATAATTTAAATCAATCCCTAATACAAGAATATTTTTCATAATTTAACGGAAACAAATGAAAATTTTAAAGTAAAATTCAAAATTTTAAAATATTAAAATATTTGAGAGTTCAAAACTTGATACAAAATATGACATACATCAACCAACAATTTCTTGAATTAATTTTGATCAATGATTAAAATTATGGCCTTTTTTTGTTTAATAATATCTAAAGGCGAAAATTAAAATTTCTAATCCATTGGTTAATAATAAATATTTAATGAATTGAGCTATAGTTGAGTTAACAATTTAATTTATCTTATTTCAAATTTTAAAGAATTTAGTTATGTATTTTAACATTGTTCATACCTTTTAAATTTTATTTCTGGTAGTAAATTAAACATTATGAATGGCATGGATGGTGTGTCATCTAATAATTTGAAAAACAAAAGAAGAAAAAACAAAAGAAAACTCTAAATGAACAATAATGGAACATGAGCTTACTTAATTTGATATTAATTGTAATTAGTCACTTCTATGCATGCTGGCCTTTTTCCTTAACAATAAAATCACTTGTTAAAGAGATATTGTTATTAAAATAATAATAAAGAAATCATATATCTCCACCACCCACATACCTACACAAATCTTAATAGTAAAATATTATTTACTTATTTTTCTTCTATACTCATGATTTCTAGTTGAGGATATTAATCACATTAGAGAGTAAAAATTCGAACCTACGATATTTTGGAGAGGGAATTGGTGTTTTAATTCTTATTTGATATATACGAGAAAATAAATTTTTTTAAAAAAATCAATTTAGAACCATAAATTTACAAGTTATACCAATTTAAACTTTAGACTAATATATAACTGTATCAATTTAGACCTTAAAATTTCGTAAGTATATTAATTAACACTTTCCTTCGGACGTAGTTTGATAAATATCATGCAACACATATAATTATTTCAATTAAACTTCTAAATTATTATAAGCGAAGTGATTTAGACTCTTTGTTAATATTACATTTTTTTTTACACGATATGTAGATTTCTTCGAATGTCATATTAATAAAATAGATGATTAGAATTGATCTACGGACGATTTTCGATGGATATATCTTAATTAAGAGTCTAAATTAATTTAATTATGAAAGATTAGATATTTAATTGATAAAATTATAAGTCTCACAAGATACTTATCCAAACAGAATGTAATGAAGAATGTAAATTCATACATTTACGGTAGTCAAAATTTAAATTCATACAACTTCTCAAGTTTAGGAGTTTAGATTATTTTTTTTTTAAAAAAATAAATTTATTGTAGCATTGCGTACTCAGAGATAAATTATATAACTTATTTAAGGGTTTTATAATAGATGTTCCTTTTATTATAAAATAGAATAGAGATGGTCTTGTTACGAAAAAAACATTATTGCTCTGTTGGTATATTATTATACCTTCACATTTGTTTATTGGAATATAAGAATTTGTCCAGGTAAACATAGCCTAGCTGGCATACAATAGAGTTCAACTCTCTTTTATCGTTTGAATTTCGGGATATTTTAGGTCTTATATTTTAATCATTTGGTTTTTAGTCTTTTAGTTTTCGAAAACATTAAGCTTGTAAACACCCATCAATCTCTAAATTTCTTGCTTTGTTATCTACTATTTACCAATGTTTTAAAAATTTGTTTTTGTTTTTGAATTTTGAACTAAGAAATTTCTAACCCTTTTACTTAAAAAAGATGTGAACTATTGTAAAAAATTAAGAGGAAATAGATTTAATTTTTAAAATAAAAATAAAAAATAAAATAATTATGTCAAAATTTATCGAGCTTTAAATTTTTGTTGACGTGTTAACATCTCCATTGTCCATGGCTCTTCTATTATATCATAAAAAATTGATGAGATATAAATAAAATACCGACATAATATTTCTCATTTGGTAACACTATAATGACAATAATTATATATTTGGATAAGTCTGTGACAGTTTGGTGGTTTGTATTGTCTTTAGAAGGTGCAACCACTGGCATAAACACACAAGTACAATATTAGTTGGAATTTTGGAATTGGCTCATGATCTTTCAAGTTTTTGTGCAATTTGAAGATGGGGAAGAGGATTTGACTTTGAGTCAAGAAAATAATGTTCTAGTTACCTTCCAATCTGATTTTGGCTTCATTAGATTAACACGTACCTCTTTGCTAATGTTGTAAAAAATGTTACTTTAAAACATTACAAAGGTTTAAAATGTTGTATAATTTCAAATTTAGTGATTCTTCTCTACTTTATTGTTTTTTTTTTTTTTAATCAATTATTTAACAAAAGTCTAACTTAAACAATGCATATTTTGTTCATATAAATTTTCATTAAAAAATTATTTTGAGCATTTTTTTTTTTGTTAATATAGCAAAATGAACTAACTTATCTATAAATATAGCAAAATGGTATTATCTTGATTAACATTTTACTATATTTAAAAATATTGTCTAGTAGTTTTACCATTTAAAACAATCACCCTTTATTAAATACGCGTGCATATATATATAACCTCTAGAATATTTTAGATTGATATCTATAATTGTTTTTAGAGGGACCACCAAATCCAAGAGCAGAATCATAGAGTTTAGTTTATAAATCAATTATTTATTATTTCTATTAAATAAACATTGATATATTACATATTTTTTTCTTAAATATAATTTAATTGCTTAATATATATATATATATATATATTTCGTTAACGAATTGCAGGTTTAATGTTTAATATGATCTTCATGTCACATATTATTGAATTATCAAAAAAGAAAAAGAAAAAGTCAATGCAACACATTATAATATACTTGAAGCCCAACTAAAATATAATGATAAAGTCGTTAAATTACAAATTTAATTATCCAACTTTGATGTTTGTGTCTATTTGATCTATAAAATTTAATTTTTTTTAATAAAAAAAAGTCACATGCTTACTAAATGTAAAATTGTAATTTAAGATAAATTAATACTAAAATAATGACTATTAAAACATCAATTTATGATTACTTGACTATGATTATAATAATATTTTTTTTTTTTTTTTTTTACAATATGATGAGTATGAGAGAATTAAACATCTAACCTCAATATTAATAGTACAAGTTTATGCTACTTGAACTATGATTGTGTTGGCTAGTTATAATCAATATTAATAATTAGGTTATGAAGATTATAATACATTAGTTAAAAAAAAAAAAAAAACTCTATTTGTGTAAATATTTTAAAAATGATATTTATTATTATTATTATTTGAAAAAAGTTTGACAATAAATGTAATAATTCAAAACTCTGATCTCTTAGTCTCAATGATATGTCTTAACAAATTGAATCACGTTTAAATTGACTTAAAATGGTTCTAATATTTTATATACAAATACAATAATGTTTAATTACCAAAATTTGAGAAATAAGTATTTATTGAAAAAAATTCACAAATGCATTATTTTAAGAAATAGTGATTGAAGATTTTTTTTTTTTCTTTCTTTCTTTTCTTCTTAAGTTGATGGTGAGGAAAGATTTGAAAGTTGATTGGAGGATGAAAAAGATGAGAAGTAACATCACTTAAAGGGTGTAAAATTAAATGTAGTCTCAATACACTTTCATTTAATAGGGATATCAATAATTGAATGTCACCAAATCCAAGCTTTAAGAAAGAGAACAAAATTTGGTCCAAGTAGGGATGCTGGTCTTGTCCACTATTAATTTTTGCCCCACATATTTTCTTCCCTATTAATATTAATTATTATGATGTATTTTATACATTTTTATTTTACCAAAAATTTAAAATTTCACCCCTTCCCTTTAATTAAACTTCATCAACCTTATCTCTACTCTCTAATCTTGTTAGTTTGAAAAGTTTTTGTAACATATTTATGTTTTCTTTGTTGGTTTTGATATATAAAGAGATAAATTTGCACATAATGAAAACAAAAATTTTTCATAGCTTTTTTGTAACATTTTTTTAATTTTTGTTTCTAACTGTTGCGTAATTCGTTTTTTCTTTCGTTTTTTTTTAAGCGTTGATTGGTTCGATGATTTATTAAAAAAAAATTAAAAAATTGTTAGATGCAAAATTAAAAGTTTAGGAACTCAATCTACATATTTAAATTTCATAAATAAAAATTTTAATTTGATACTATTGAACCTAAACATAAATATGTAAGTTTATAGACTAAACTTGAACCTCCTTAATTTAACTTAAGTACTATATTGATGTCTATACTTTAAATTTTATTCCATCTACTTTCAACGTCTTAATTTAATCTTTATATTTCCAATAAATCTTAAATATAGTCTTTCAAAGTTAATTTTAATTTATCAAAATTGATAAAATTAATAATCATAATTTTCATGTAAGAAAAAACGCTATAAGAATATAATTTCAATGTTTATGGAAGAAAACTTAAGAAGAAAACATCAATAATAAACTAATAATAGTAAAAACTATTTTTAAGCTTTATTAAAAATAACGTTATCTTAAAAATACGAAAAACTTAGTAAAATATTATTTTGAGTTTCTAACCTTCAAGGCTTCAACTGAGTTATTGTGTTTCATTTCATATAGATAACTTTCCAATGTTTCAAGGGTGAGAGAAAGATTAAAGTAAATTTAAATGGGGTTATTATGACAATGTCGGCGTACGATATTAGTTTTGCGTAAATGTATGACGATAAGCTACAAACTGTTATCTTTGTGGATGTCATCGTAGGGTACACTGGTGGATTAGCTAAGTTGACATAAAATTGTTATAAAATTCGGTCTCATATATATACGATGATAGTTATATAAATTAGCAATTTTTAAACTGACATCAAATTATGTGTCATTGTATCTATATGAGACGGTTAGCAAGGATGAGAGAGAAAATATAAAGTAATTCAAATGGATAGTTTGCGACAAAAAGGGGTGGGGAATTTACTTTTTGTGAAATTGTACTTTCACATGTGCAAATTCATTGTAGCATAGGCAAATACAAATATACTCATGTGAGTGTGACAACTTTTCCCTCTTTGAAAAGAAAGATCTTTGAATTGATCTTCTATACAATTTCCTCTTTTTTCTTTTTTTCTTTGAAACAACTTGGTAATGATATAGTTTGGTGGATTGTATAATAGAATAACAAAATATAATAGACATTGATACATATCTATCAATATTTAAATATTAATGTACAAATTTGACAAAATTATGTTATTCACATCTACTAAACAACTAGTAAAAAATAGTTCAATTAAGTTAAGATGTTATATATCTTCAATTTTTTTTTTTCGAGTAGTTATATATCTTCAACTTACCAACATATTGTTAGAATTAAAATAAAATCAAAATTTAATTATATATGATCTTCAAGTACTTGAGAGCTAGGTAGCATTTCATAGATATTAGAACTGATGGCCCAATCATAAATAGAGAGTTGATGCAATTTACAAATATATTTCTTTCAAAAAGCAAGGGAAAATAGTTATTATTATTTTTTTTTAAAAAAAGGAAAAATAAAAATGATGCCATAAACGTTGCTTCTTTTATTGGATATATAAATGTGGCTAAGGGATGGCTCTTACATCAATTCACAGCCTCTTTTAATTTATATAAAAAAAGAAATATATATATCATAACCTTTTACAACCTTTTTAGAAACCGAAAATAATTAAAACAATAACTAGTTTGTGGTCTACAATATTGAAACGTTACCCCATAGTTAGATTACACATTAATAATTAAAACTACAATAATAGATGTGAACTATAGGAGGATAATGTTCCCTTTAAAAAAATCACTTAAATTGAAAATTGTAATGGATTGTTATTGTTCTTCATTATTTTTAAAAACAATATATTTTAACTCTCTGATTTTTTAAAAAAGAACTATTTCAATCTTTTTTGTTATTTTACGATCAATCATTTAACAAATAGATGATATAACTTAACTATATGTATTTAGATGTTGATCTAAAAAATATATTAATTTCATATATTGCTCGTTAAAATTTGTATTGGTACATCATAAGATTTTAACATTAACCTAATCTTACTTTACAACATGACTTTAACACATTGACGTATCTAGAAAACATCTAGTGATCAAACATAAGTGCATAATTAAGATCTTCTTTTGATAACTATTTAATTTTTGTTTTTGAAAATTAAGTTTATAGAGAGTATCTCCACTTCCAAATTTCTTCTTTTGTTATCTATATTTTACTAATGGTTTAAAAAACTAAACCAAATCTTGAAAACTAAAAAAAGTAGCTTTTAAAAACTTGTTTTTGTTTTTTAAATTTGGTCAAGAATTCAATTATTGTACTTAAGAAAGATGCAAATGATTATAAGAAAGGGAAATGAAATAAGCCTAATTTTCAAAAACTAAAAACAAAGAATAAAATGATTACCAAACAAAGTTTTAATTTTTGTTTCTAAAAATTAAGTCTTAAAATATCTTTCTATCTTTTAATTTCTTGCTTTGTTTATTATCGACTTTCAACTAACATTATAAAAAATCAAACCCAAATTTAAAAATTAAAAAAATAATTTTTAAAAATAGTTTTTTTTTAAAAAAAATTTGACTAAAAATTCAAATTACTCCAAAAAAAAAAAAAAAAAAAAAAAAAAA